>VZSF01000109.1:208796-326884 GCA_013398295.1 Chionis minor | reverse complement strand
AAAGGCACTTCAGCTGGGTGCCCTTTCCAGAAGACATACTTGACAGCACGAGCTAAAAGAGATCTCTTCAATCTGCTTGGTTTATGAATGCTGACACTTTTCAATTTTATGGGGACTTCTTATAAATAAATTCCTTGCCTTATAGTATATGGGCACTGGGTATGTTATATCTGGTTGCTGTTATAGCTGTGGATTCTTCTCACTTCAATGACTGGCAGCTTCCTTCTCAGACAGTGCCTTCTCAAGAAGAGAAACTTCACTCTTTCTGAGTATGAAAGAAGGAAAGATAGTTACATCACCTTTCAGATAAGTCCCTGACTCAAATTCAGATCTGCTTGGACTGAAAAAATTATTAGGATGCAGAAAAGTCCATTGGCATAATTTAAAGAAAAAAAATCTACACAGAGATCCTCAAAGAGCAACTATGTTAAAGGAGGGAAACACTGATGTTTCACAGACCACTAATCGAAAACCAAAAGTTAAGCAATGGACTGTATTTCTTTTCTTGACTCTACCTAAAAGCAACACTTTTTTCATAGCTTATTTAGTGATGTTCAGCTAGAAGAGCTTAGCTAAAGATGATCAACTGAGGTGCTAATCTGGAAGTAATTCCACCAAAATGAATCTGGGTATGATGCTTGATCTCGAAAGCTTGTTAAAGCTACCGACTGGAACACTGAGACTGAAAGTATTCTCTAAGTTTGTGAGATTTTGTGGTGGGTTCAAATCGGCTGGCTGTCAGATGCCCACCAAGCCACTTTGCCCTCCTCAGCAGGACAGGGGAAGAGAATAAGATGAAAAATAAGATGAAAATGCTCACGGGTCAAGATAAGGACAGATCACGCACCAATTACCATCATGGGAAAACCAAACTTGACTTGGGGAAGATTAATTTATTGCCAACTAAAAATAGAGGATAGTGAGTAACAAAAACAAAACTAAAACCACCTTCCCCCCATCCTCCCCTTCTTCCCAGACTCAACTTCACACCCACCTCTTCTACCTCCTCCCCACATGTGCTGCAGGGGGATGGGGAATAGGGATTGTTGTCAATCCATAACACTTTGTCACTGCTGCTCCTTCTCCCTCACATNCCTTCTTCCCAGACTCAACTTCACACCCACCTCTTCTACCTCCTCCCCACATGTGCTGCAGGGGGATGGGGAATAGGGATTGTTGTCAATCCATAACACTTTGTCACTGCTGCTCCTTCTCCCTCACATTGTTCCCCTGCTCCAGTGTGGGGTCCCTCCCATGGATACAGTCCTTCATGAACTTCTCTGACATGGGTCCTTCCCACAGCCTGCAGTTCTTCAACAACTGCTCAAGCATGGGTCCTCTCCATGCGGTATAGTCCTTCAGGAACAGACTTCTGTGTGGGTCCCCCACAGGGCACAGTATCTGCCAGAAAAAAAATGCTCCTCTGTGGGCTTTCCATGAGCTGCAGCTTTCTTCAAGACATATCCACCTGCTTTGGTGTGGGACCCTCCACAGGCTGCAGTGTGGATACCTGCTCTGAAATGGTCCTCCATGGGCTGGAGGGGAACAACCTGCTTCACCATGGTCTTCTCCGAAGGTGGAAAGGCAATCTGCTCCAGCGCTTGCAGTACCTCCTCTCCCTCCTTCTTCTCTGATCTTGGTGTCTGCAGGGTTGTTTATCTCACATTTTCACTCTTCTCTCTCACAGCTGCTGCCCAGCACTTTTTGCCCTTTCTTAAATATGCTATCACTGAGAAACCACCAGCTTTGCTGTCTGGCTCAGCGAAAAGTCCATGTTAGAACTGTCTGCAAACAACTGTGTATCCAGCACAGGGCAGCCCCTGATCTCTTCTCACACAGACCACCCCTGCAGCCCCCTGCTACCAAAACCTTACTACATAAACCCAATACAGACTTCATTAACATGAGAGGTTTTGCTGTAGAACAATGAAAGACTCCAGATGCTTTGCACAGCAAAGAGTCCATAAAGCCAAATACATCCATGATTGATGTCCACCTAAAAACTGAAATGATGGATCATTTCCTCATTTCTTCTTGGAAGACTTAAATCCAATTCTTTCTTAGGACCCCTTAGGGCCCTTTTTTTGGAAGGACAGCAGAGAAGGGTAGATATCAGAAAGCTTTCTCATATAGTAATTTTAACTGGATTATTAATGATGCTTCTCTATATTAATTAGATAATTTAGACCTTTACGCTGTTAAAGCACTAACTGGACTAGCAATAAATGCTTAGCTCAACATATATGGTGTATTTGTTTTCTCTCTTAATAGTATTTTGAAAGTAGGAAGGATCCTGCAGTTCATTTCTTGTGTGAATTTGATACTAAAACCGGTGCTGATTTGGTACAGCAGATCTTGATCGACAATTCCTTTTTCTGTAAGGATATGGGATTATAAATCTGATACAGTTGAGTCTGCCAGTACCAGCAAAAAGAAAACAAAAAACCAGTAGGTATGATGGTGAAAGACAAATGAGTTTCTATGGAAATTGTTAATACTACAGGAGTATGCACCACTGGGCATGTTTTCATACACACATGATGAAGCTGAAATAACTTCCACCATGTATTTGAATTTTTAATTTTTATTGGTGAAAAGTCTTCCTAATGTGTAACTTTTACCTTTGTTGCCATTATTTGAGCTCATTCTTTTTTGTCCTGTTCAACACGGACATGAAGAAAAAATTGTTCCTTCTCTCCATACAGCTGCTGCCTTTTAGGTACTTTAAGACATCTGCTTCCATCCTTATTTTTATTTATGTATGTTTGTCATTAAATAAACTCAGTTCTTCCTGTTTTTCTTTAAGTCTTACTCTCCTCTGGGCTACCTTCAATTGACAATAGAGTCCTGGACACATCAATATCTTTTAATGAAGATCAAAGATCCTTTATAAAGTTGGAACTGAAACAGTGACTTTTGGAGAGAAAAAAGGTTAGATGTAGAACATTAAAACAATGTTTGACATACCAACAGTCTCACCTTGAGAGAAGGGAAGGGGAAAGTGTGTATGTATGTGCATGGATGCAAATGTATGTATTTTTATGCATACAGTGAGCATACCTATGTTTGAGATACCCTCCACAGAGAAGGTACACAGACCCTAAGATCAGGTGCTTCAGAATCTCTCAGAAAATATCGCACTTGATGCCAATAAAAATTCTCATGTTAACTTTCTAAACAAGAAAGCACTCCCTACTCTAATGAAAGGATAAACATATTTAAAGTGTAACAGCTATAATACCTGGATAACAAAGTATTATTCATAAAAAGCACAAAACCCCCCACTTTAAGCTAGCCATTGATTTCTCTCAGCATAAGTTCAGTTTCTAGCAACTGATTGATTCATGTTTTCTCATTTATATCCTTGGAGACTGAAGAACGACAGTATCTATATGCATCAGAGACCAGAAGAAGAATGATGAAATCATTCTGAGTTTTTGTGTTATAAGCAACTGTTTGAAGAATAACTGTAATTTTACAACCTCAAATAGTAAAGTCTCAGTGTAGAATTTCACCACATGCTCCAGGATCTTCAAAGCTAAATAACAGCGTAGGAATTTTGAATCAAATAAAATGTAGGAATTTTACTACTTGCTCTGTTTCAATAGGTTTTCAAAAAGTTATCCGAATTTCAACAGATAGGTTGGAAAACCTCAACTTCATTTTATAATTTAGCCAGGATATCAACTTTTAACTTCCCCTCAATATCTTTTGGATTCTTAGTGTAACAAATAGCTATAAACCTCACAAAGAATCAACATCCTTGTATGTAGTTCATATATAATATATAAATACAAGGTCTTCTGAGTGTGATTAATGTGATTTATATACCCACATAAATTTTCTTTAATTGAATGTGTTCCTTCCTTCCTTGTTTCTGCTGGCAATGTGTATTTTCTGCTCAGTTTTAATGTAGGCCAGGCTGCTAGTTCCTAATAAAACAAGTTTTGACTAACAATGTAAATTTTCTGCTTCAATCTCAAACTCTTTAATATTTAACAGAGTTTCATGCCTCCTTAGATTTAATGCAAATGGTGTAGTCTGAAGCAACGATTAACTTTATAGCTGGAAGATAAAATGTGGATAAAAGAGCTATTACTTCACAACAGCATTAGGAGAAAAAATGATTAAAAATGTTGAGCTTAACTTAGTACTGTTTAAAATATGTGTTAGATGAGGACTGTGACCTACACAAAGTTATATAAGGTTCCAGAAACAGTAAGAACACACCATAAAGTCTTTTACAAATGCTAATCTATATTTAAATAATACTCATATATTAAGTTAATCACATAAAATCAGGGAGTGTTTTGAGGGTTTTTTTGCCCTAGCATCTATCTACAGGTTGCACGTCATTGTTTTGACTCAGTGGTGTGTTCCAGACCCTCTGTACTTTACCTGGTCATAGGACAAATTCCCTTCTCCACTGCTGACAGTAAAATTTCTTAGAGCTATGGTTATTTACAATTTAGAATGGACAGTCCAGCGCTGTCTTTCAGTCCTCCACTGGCATGATCTCCATTATTAATGTATGAATTATGTTTCTTCATCTGTCTGTTCCCACCCTCGCCCTAGTTGTACTGGCCCATTTGTTATTATTTCATAATCTCCTGCATTAACTACCAATTACAGTTTAAGAATTTAAGTAGATCACTTTTTAACTAATGCTGTGTATTTTCTAGTCGATCCAGCATTTCATTCACTTACCTCAGACTGTAACAGAGCTATTCTCTAGTACAGAAAATGTGTGCAAATTGCTGTATACAGGATTGGTGTGCAAGACAGCATTGATGTGTGCTTCCTTATACTATTCCATATGCATGCAGTACTGGTCACTGTTGGAGACCACTTCCTAGGCTAGACAGATCTTTCCTTTAACTAACTACAGCTGCTCTCACTTCTTCGTAGATGTTTCAGAACTGGTCTCCTGCTGTTAGAAACTACTATAGCTCCATAAACTTAATCGATTTCTGAAAATTTCTGCAAACAGGGGATCTCTCTTCTTCTGTTGCACCAAGTGCTAACTAGAATGTTTATATCTCACTTCTGAAGAGCTAAAGATAATGCTAACAATCTCTGGGGAGTGAACAAGTGTCCAAGTCCAGCTAGCAAGAATTACTACTACTCAACACTTGAAAAAATGGCTCTTTCTACTGATTTTCACAGAGGATGTATCCCCTCATGTCCGTTAAGAATTTTGCAGTGAACATCTTTCATTAATTAATTTAAGAATGTAGAACAGGAAGTAAGGACATAAAGTTCAAAAGAAAACATTTAAGCTTCTTGCATTAGGTAAAAGAAAGAATGGAATGTGAAACAACAGGGATTAAATTGCTATATACTAAACCTGCACAAATCCACATAGGCAGGCCATGCGGTTTTGTTTTTAAAATGTAAGTGTGCTGTGCTTAGGGAAACAAACTTAGAAAAGTGTGCAGGCCCTGTGTGACATGGGTAACAGACAACCTGTGTCTTCACACATCTGCCTATTTCATTGCTTTTGTCATTGTCATGGTCTTGTAATAAACTTTGTATGTAAAACTGCGCACCTACTTGTATACCATTAATAAAGTTATTATTAGGAAATATATATATTTATGCATATTTGGGAAGATTCTGAAAATTTCACGGTTCTGCACAATGTGTGTGGAATTCCTGTGCATTCTTAACATGATTCTAAAAGATTTTAGCTTAGATGAACAATTTTTCAAAATGCTTTTCCATAGTGAAATGTAACACTAGGTGTATAGCCATCTGTACGAATAATGGTGCTCAGAAAGAAGTATCAAGGCCTGTTATTTGCTATATGTGCAGGACTGCAGGAGTGATGAGGGTGGTGAAGCACTGGAACAGGTTGCCCAGGGAAGTTGTGGAGGCCTCGTCCCTGGAAGTGTTCAAGGCCAGGTTGGATGGGGCTTTGAGCAACCTGGTCCAGTGGGAGGTGCCCCGGCCCATGTCAGGGAGGTTGGAATTAGATGACCTTTAAGGCACCTTCCAACCTAAACCATTCTATGATTCTGTCTGTCTAACAAGTGGTCAGGGGCTGTCCTGTACCAGGGACAGCTTGGTCCAGCTGGCTCTGCAGTGGACCCACCACAGGCCCAGCAGCCAAGTTGGTGGTGGCTCTGTGGAAACATATTTTGAAAAGGGAAAAAAGAAATGGGATGGAGAGAGGAGGAGGGAACAAAAAGTAGTGAGAAACATCAGAGAGAACATCTAGGTCAGAAAAGGAGGAGGAGGCAGTGCTCCATGGCACAGCAGATATCCCTGCAGCCCGTGAAAGAGACCATGATGGTGCAGAGTTTTCTGACGGGAACTGCAGCTCATGGACATCCCACACTGGAGCGGATTTTTCCTGAAAGACATGCCAAAGCAGGGGAAAAAGCGTTAGAGGGAAGAAGTGGCAGAGAGGAACCGTTACGTACTGACCATACCCTCCAACTTCCCCTGCAGTACACAGGTAGGAGCAGAGGAATCGGGAGAGAAGGAGTGAAGTTGAGCCTGGAAAAGGATGAAGAAAATAATTTTTTTACATTTTTGTCTTTGTTTCTCACTATCTGAATGTATTTTAATTGGCAATAAATAAATTTTCCCCAAGTTGAGTCTGTTTTGCCCATGACAGCAACTGGTAAGCAATCTTCCTGTCTTAATCTCAACCCAGGAGCTTGCTCATCCTATTTTCTCCCCCTGTCCTGCTGAGAAGAGGGAGTAAGAGAGTGGCTGGGTGGGAGTTTGGCCCTTAGCCAGGGTTAACCCACCATACCATCTATTTTTCATTCTGGAACAGTTGATTTGAGATTATCACGTAAAGTTTGCAAACATCAAGATATGCTTACCAGAAACAGAAGAAAATGTCTCAATGATATTTTTAGTTACAGCCGGTGGAAAACACTCAGTCTTTTTATAAGAAGTGTCTCAGAAATATCTTAAGGCAAGGAATACAATCCTTTTAAAATTCAAGAAATCTAAGGTCCTGCTGAAGTCAATGCAGGGAGCTGAATTTCAATAATCTGAATTGAAGCTCTGGCATCTAAAGTTGCCTAGCACTTCATGGATGTACCACAGAAAATATAATTAGAGAAGGCCAAAATATACTATGTCACAAAATATTCATTAGTAATGAAGACTCAAACAAATAGGCAAGTATTCTGGAGGATTGATCTCTCAGTGTGATGAACAGCAAACGGTAAATTCTATGCGACATTTTTTCAACAGTTTCCAAAATAAGATTTTGTTTTTAGTGTAAAACTCAATGTGGCATGATCAGACTCAGGCTCTGCAAAGACTTTAACTTGTAACTAATTCAAGTATTTAAAGCAGTTTACCAATATTAACACATTGCTTTACATCTAACTAGTTAGATCAATCTCTTTATTTACCTACTGACTGAATCGATTAAAACGAACAGCAAGTTTAAGGTACTGCAACTAAAAGAGCTCTTAACTTCTAGTGTGTCAGCCACTCAACTCCTTAAAGAAAAACTAGACTGTACCAAAGTCTAGTTTGTCACACGTGCAAGATGTGACACATACTGTTTCTCATTGTATTTTAGTCCCTGTGCATCCCTCTAACTGCCATTTAACTACTGTGAACTCAGGCACTGATGAGACTTACTGGCATTTAGCATTTCTAGTATGATTCTTAATCTCTGAAATAGGTCACAGAACTGTACTTCATGAGAGTGACAGGAATGTCTGAGATGATTAAAAAACAACAGCCCGATGCAATAATTTGTAACATAGTGATTTCCAAGTAGTCAACTGTATCTCTGGGATACAGAGTAAGTTGTAAAAACTTTTAATTTCTACAATTTTAGTTTTAATAATTTTAATTGTAAAGTAATTACTAGTACTTAACTGCTTGTGGGTCTGTACCTAATCATAGAACAAGAGAATCATAAAATAGTTGAGGCTGGAAGGGACCTCTGGAGATCACCTAGTGCAACCCCTAAATCCAAACAGAACTTTAGGTGAAGATTTATATTTTTTTAATTGAGATATGATCCAATTGGGCTCAGCCTTGTATGGAAAGGAGTCAGACTGCTAGTAATTAAGGCCTTGAAACAGCGTTCTATTATAACATTCTGACTGCTCTGCTCTTGAACAGTTTAGCATACCCTGCAATAGCAAAGAACTTCTAAGTTATTTTTGTGGGAATGCAAAAGTAAAGAGAAGAAGATGCCAATATCATTAGGTGATTAAAGAAGGTTTTAAAGAAATTCCCCATTGTTTCCATCATCCCTCAAAAGAAGGAAGGAGAAGGAGGACATAAAGAGTGTAACATTGATACCATGAAATTACTTGGAATAAGAGTTAAGTTGATCTGAGGAGTTTTATTATATTTTAACAATGAATTATTTTCACTTTTAAAAGGTTATTTTGTTTGTCCTGGAACTATTCAGAAAATCTGAGGAAGTTTGCCTTACAGTTTCATCTGAAAAATATTTCTGAAGCTAAACTGACAAAACAGGGTTTATCAGTCTTTCACAGCTGTGCTGTTAATTCTCTTAATTTTAATAAACGCCTGCAAACCGAAAAAAGATCTGCTCCAGGTCAAATGAAACCTTTGACCTATAATGAAATCCTTCAGTTTCTCATTTTAGCTGGGAGAAAAAAGAAATCCTTCATTTTTTCATTTTAGCTGGCCAAAAAAAAAAGTTTTTTATCACAAGTTGATCCCAACAAATTCCCACTACTCTTTGCCCCAACTTTTTTATTTCATGGGCAAATGAAAGATGATTATTAACTCAGACACACTTGAGAATGATTCCCATATTGCTGGAATCCCTGGTCTTCATTCACAGTTATATCTTCTCACCCTTCCAGTGCACATTAATTACTTGCAGTGCAAATTATGACTATCATTTTCAGATTAAAAATCTAGCCACTGCAGGGAAGAAGAGACTGAGAACATCAAAGTGTGGAGCATATATTTGAGCTAGATAATTTAAGTGGGTCTACAACTGACTGTTAGTTTGGCTACTTACCATAAACCACAGGTGTCTCCACGGTACAGTATTATTTGTTCTTTTCTAAGAAACCAGGAGTTTCTGCTCGGTAAGGGCAGGCCCCCAGGACATTGTAGAGTTTCTGCTAAAGTTCAAAGCAGGGTATGAAAGCACTGACTATCCATCAGGACATGAACTGCTGTTACATTCACACTCTCTTGGGTGGCACAAATATTTGTGCAGCTTTCAGCACATTTAATTTAAATTAATTCCCACAGAAGTTAAGTAACCGTTTTCCTGGAAATCTATCTAGGCAGAGGATGACCTTGTTTTTACTCAGGGCTCGTCTCATGTGTCTCCATGCAACTAAAACTACTTCTCAACTCACTCTCTTTTTTGAGTTATCTCTCTATTTAGATACACTGACTCCCTATATTGCTTTTGCCTATTATATAAATTACTTTAATCAGAATTTTTTTTATTGATGCATGACATTAAGTTGGTGCAAAATTGTACAAAAATTAATGAATTATTGCATGCAGAGGTAATTGAGTTAACGAGGACTGGAAGCAGTCTAGCCTACAGAATTTGGGAATTCAGTTATTAATACCTAACCTAGAAAATTTAAAGTTAGCTCAGAACATTTACACCACCCTGCTGATAGCAGTATATCTAATGCAATTATTTAACAAATACTGCTTTGGACCACTGATAATCTACAAAAAACTGACTGGTCATGTGCTGTTGACTGGTTTCCAGTTGCTTCACATTATGCAGAAAGCTAAAATACATAAATATTTATTAATAATACATTTTCCATACAAGCATTAATTATATTTGCCACAGGGACAATATGCGGTCATGGCTGGATGGAGAAATGGTGTTTGCAATCACGAGAGGATTCTAGCAATGCATATACATTTTTTGTGTTTTGCTTAAAAGATGGTAGTTTAGAAAACTGATGTTTTATAATCTGCCACATGTAAACATTTCAGTAATGTACATATAAACATTTATGTAATGTAAATCATTATTTACAAATAATATTGACTGTAGTTCCCTTACTGCTGTGTTACACACAGGACACTGTATCTTAGTTTCGCGTGCAAACTGAGAAAAATGAGAAGTGACTATTTTTGTGAAATGTCTCACCTGATTGGAAGATCTGGGTGTTATTACACAGGATATCTGACTTGTCTGTACAGGTTTCTGGCACAAATCTAATACCAATGGCGCAATGAGACTTTCTATATTTAAGCTTACTTTATAGGTAAAATGTCCAGTGCAGACTACGAGAGAAATTTTCCACAGAAATTACAAACTAAGGTAATTCTGAAGAATGGGACAGGGGTTTGGTCTCTTTTGTCTACCTTTTCTCAGCATTTTTGAATATTTTTCAAAACATAATATTTTCCAGTTAAAGTGGGTACTGCAGGGACCCTAACCCAGTTAATGTTAGATGCCTCATTTAGTTTTAGAGATGATATTCCTAGTCTCCCTCCAGTGTCAGAGGAGAAGGAGAGGTTATAGCTAAGTTCATGTAGAGCATAAGTTAATGCTATGAATTGCCCTTTAGGGGAACTTGTCTTTCTCCTTTGGTTACATAGGGAGCCATCAAGATTGGCTTGTGAACTTAATGCACCAGAATAGAACTAATTATTTGGCAAGGTTTCTGCATTTCTCTTTTACGAAGTTCATTTGATAAACTGCATGGTGAGCCAGCAAACGACAACTGTTTAAACTGCTTAAATCTGTTTTCTCTAGTGATTTGCATGTTGCCAAACAATTAATGTGGTTTGAAGTTTTCCTACGCTCAACTACACGTATGTAGTTCTGCTTCATTCTGGAGAAGTTCAAAATATTAGCACAGAGGGAAAACAGTAACAAAAGGAGTCTCTAGGATTTTCTCCTAAATTCTCCTGGGAATACTCTGGGAGGAAATATGTGCCAGGAGCCATTCTCAAATTATACTTTGGATGGGACAATTCTCTTTTGGAGCATAAGAGATTTAAGTAGTGTAGAGTAATGTAATAATTTTATTAGTTACACTACACTGTTACTTCTTTAAATAGTTGCCACTAATTCAACAGTATAGTGTTTTAACAGTATGCCCATGCCAGTGGCCTCAAAACTAGAGAATAGGTCCCAGCAATTTTATGTTTACTAATACAGATATGTCCTCCATGTGAACAGTACTTCTGACAGTGTAGCTCAAGAACTGCTTTCCAAACTTTTATTTTCATTTTTGGTAATGTGTGTACTTAAAACTGACTTCATCCAAGTGTCACCTTATGGTTGAATACAGAAGTTCGTGTGTTGCATTTTGGGCCAAGCACCATTTTACTACCCCAGTTTCAGCCTACTGGAATGAGAAGTTAATGATGAAAATTATTATTAAATTATTAGGCCTTCATTTCAGTACAGTTACAACTCTAGACCTTCTTTTTCCTAGTTACCTCCTCAATACAGTATAATTCTACAGTAAAATGGGGATGTGTATATTTTAAATTTTAAAATGTACAAAGTAACGTCTAAAGCAGTAGTTGCAAGCCCTAATACACTGTGCAAGGCAACTTTTCCCAGACTAACATACAGACATAAATTAGTACCATATTGTACACATGTTGTATGAATATCCTGCCAAGTAGGAAAATGTCATCCTAAAATAGAAAGCCACATTTCCTCAGGATATTGATCTAGCTTAGCTGGATTCTATAAAAGATAGAAAAGTGGATAATGTAAATTCAGACATGAGAAGTTATTAAGTGAATTGACTGTTGAAGCTGTACCTAATCCTCAGTCCCTACAGCACAAGAATCTCTCAGGTCAGATTGTTTTTATAGCTCTAATCAACTAATGCAGCTCACTTTCGGGGAGGAGGAGGAACTCTGAAGTGATTAACTTGATATGGTGCCTGTGTCATGTATTTTTGCACAGTTGTTTGCTTCCTTCTTTCCTAAAGTCATAATAAAAAGTGCTTGAAATCCATATTTTGCTTTGAACATTTTTATAAGGACTTTATATCTAGTCATAGTGCTCCAGCAGTAATTTCTACTATGGAGGGGTTTGTTTTCAAGTTCATGGCATTTTCATACTAAAAGGCTTAATGAATGATTTAATACACATGAAACAAGATATGACTAACAACAGTTCAACATTACATTAATGGCTAGAGATTTATATGCTTTAGCCTGGATCCCGCTATGCAAGAAACAGCAACAGTAGCCTCAGTGGAACTCTGTTCATTGAATGAAAACTGGCCATCCACAATTTGTGGTTTCTACAAAAACAGAGAAGACAGTACCAATGCAGAATAGCTACTGAACTGGTATATGCCAATATATACGATTAACTGCCCCATAAAACTCAAGTTCTTGACCAGTAAAGCAGGTTTTGGAGAAGGCAGTATTGACCTAATTTCTGCAATGGAAATGAGACAACATAATCTGGGAAAGATTTCTCTTGTCCACTACTTCTCTTGCATGGGCCCACTCAAGAAAAGTCAGAATATACCTTGAAAAGTAGTTACACTAATTCTTCTTTTCTATATCCTCCTATGATTCTACTTGATCTGATTTATTGCTTCCCTCAGATCACTTTCCAGGGCTCACTGCTTTTTATATACTCCAGTACAAAAATGTACTGTGTGATACAATCACATAAATTAGAAAAGTAATAACAATATGTTGTTCCTTCATTTATTTTGATACTAACCTGAATCAAAGAGAGGTTTAAAAATTCCTAAAGTCTTTATAGAATCAAAGTCGTAGAATGCATAGGACATACAGACTAAGGAAATATAGATTCTAATCACTACTAACGTCGCTGTTTTAACTAATTAGCAGAACATCATAATGTGAAGAGAGAAATAACTCATCCCTGAAAAAAAGACACTTAAAAGGATTTTCCTACAATGCAATCTCAAAATATTGTTTCTTTTGGATCACTGTCAAATGGATGAGAAGCAAATATAATAGTTTGTGCTTTGATGTCATGACAAATAACTCCGTTTCTTTACAAACTGTAGGGAATTTTGCCTCCAGACAACTCATCTGACTTGCCAGCGTAAATGGACAAAGCAAAGCAGCACTAAGACCTAGTACAAAAACACTGTGTTTTCTCATAAAAAAAAATAAAGAACATTTAAAGTGCAACTGAGGCTAGAGAGAAAGCATTATATCTCCTGCATTTTCCCATACACACCATTTTTCAGGGACAACTCAAAAACAAATAACAATGGTAGAGGGCAGGACACACAACCAGACCTGCTGTTGCAAGCAACACTCTCATTTATTGCTAGATCTTCATATCAGAAAGGTTTTAATGCGCGGTTAGGCTGAACAAAGACCATTAAGAAATGCCTCTATCAGTTCAGAGATGCCTAGGCTACAGGTTGGTTGGGGTTAGGAGAGTATGTGACGAAGTATCACTATACCCTTGCCTGCTTCTTACACTCTTCCCCTGGCATTTGTTGTTGACCACTGTGATTAAACAGGCTACGGGGCTGGATGGACTTTCCTCTGGTAGAGTTTAGATACTGTTATATTCTCAAACTTTATCTTTTCCTCAGAAAGATACTAAAGGTTTATGATCCTATGTCAAGAACTGGAAGTATAAACCTTTCTTTCAGTGCCTTAAGATCATAACAACAGCAATTTATTCAGAGGGTAATATATTACCAGATCTCTCTCTGTTTTCCCTGAAGAGCCAAATAAAACTACTTGGCAAGAGTAGTTCTAAACCTCAATCTATGATTGCCCTCTCAGGACAAATTCTTCTTCTCAGATCTGCAGTGTGAATCTTCTTTGC
The DNA here is from genome assembly GCA_013398295.1 of Chionis minor. NCBI lineage: Eukaryota > Metazoa > Chordata > Aves > Charadriiformes > Chionidae > Chionis > Chionis minor. Next base: position 313,128 of record VZSF01000109.1, on the reverse strand, counting down.
AGTTTACTCCTTTATTGCACATTGTGCTCCCATTTCTCTCAGTATTGCAGGTGAAAGTTCTTGCCCAGAGTCACTGTAGAACACCTGATACAGAGCCACTGAGCAGAATACCTAATATATATCCAGATCAAAGGTTTGTAACAGAATAGCTAATATATGTTAGACTACCCAATACAGATTGAGACTAAATGGGAGAATTTTTGCGTTAGTTATTTCAAAATACAAGAAATCCCCCATTAAAATGGCCCATACTTATCTGGCAAAATTATACTTCATTTTCTTCCTAGCCATCCAGATAAGAACTATGCCACATGTAAGTATGGCATACACACTCTTCCTAGATACAGTACCCTCATGAACGCCACTATTTCCTTTTCTCCTCCCTAAAAACAAGAGCTCAGTGGGATCACGTGGCATTTTCAGACCAATTGTTAACAATGTAATTGTCTCTGAAGCTTGTAGCTATTCCAATGTCCCTGTGGAGAGTTGGCACAAAACCTAACATGGAATAAATAAATAAATAAGTTAATTAATGAATTAATAAAGAGAACCTATTGGAAGCCCTCAGAGGGCTTACAATGACAAATAAGCCTATGGACAGCTCTAAGAACCATGGGAAGTTTGAGGACCTCACTGAACATACAACGTACTCATATTTGGAGCTACCTTACAGGGTGCTTTTATCCTTGCTCTTAATGGGATGCTGAATGCTGTCCCAAACAGCTGTACTTATTAGGGCAGCTAAAGTCACTAGCTATTCATGCTTTTGTTCAGTTCACACAGTCAGGATAATAAAGCACACCAATTACAAAATGTCTGCTTAATTTCTATTGTCATATTGCTGGGATTTCTATTTAAGTTGCTTTGTATAAAAACAAAAGAAGAAAAGATTTAAGGCCTTTTGGGCAATATTCAGACTATTTGCTTTGAACTTTCAATATTTTACATAAAACGTATGTATGTACTTCTAGAACGGTTAAGAACTTTTTGCTGCAATGTTCAAATTTTTCTGATGGTCCAAGATTGCCCAAAGCACATTCACAGTCAACTAAGATGTATACATAAATCTATGATACCAATTACACATTTTTACCAACACAGCTAATGAATAAAATTTAGTTTTAGTGTCCCTCCTATTACTTATTCATTTGGTATTCATTATTTTAACACTGACCATAATGATACCCATTAGGTTTTATAATGGATGTCATTTATCCTTCCATAAGACTTCCACCATAATTCAGCATAGATGGTAATATACTTATTATGATGGATCTTTTCACTAATAATGTGGATCTGTATCCCCATTATCCAATATAATATCTGCTGTATTCAAGCATTAATTAACATCCACTTATTTTAAAGTGGTAGTCACTACCTGCCTAGAGAAAAATAAGCCCTGCTTTGTAATAGAAGTTTAAATTCATGATATTCTTCAGGCAAAGTGATCACACTTCAGTAAATAACCAATGTTTCCAGGGCCTTACGAAATCCTGCAGCAGTAGCATACATGCTGTAGTATTTATGAGAACTCAGCCTTCCCACACTAGGAAACAGCACACTTCTAACAGTCAAGAAACACTGGAACATCATTTTCAAAGACGTGGTTGACTATAGGCGCTTTACACTTATTTCTGCTGTGGTTCTCCTCTACATGTCTGGGCATGGCGGAACAATCTCAGGGACCTAAGTAGAGAATCCAATAGATGGCTTTTCAGCTCTGAAGAGTTTGGCATTTGAATATGAAACTAAATTTGAGCTGTAAAAATGTCAGAAGGACTTCAGTAGGTCAGATCAAAAGTTAATGTCCTCTCTCCAAACACAAGAAATTTTTCATTATATTACTAAGTAAATAATTTGTCATCTTCAACTCGCAATGTCCCAGATATATTTAAACAGACCAAAATTTCTGTATTTGAAAAATACAGTTTTTTGCTCTGTTACAGAGGAGAGAATAGCTACATGTTTTGCATATCCTTTATGCAGAAATGAATATAAAAATGTCCATTTTAAGTGGACTTAAAAAATAAAACATGCAAAATCTGTACAAGAAAACTACATAAGAATTTAAATAAGTTTTCCTGTATTAAAAACACTAGGACACTTTGGAAGAAAACAGAAAAATATTTTCTTATAGATGTACTATAAGTACATCTTTAGCTGCATCCATGAAAAAAAAAGAAAAGAGAGATTTGCTTGTGGTAATACATTTCATAGATTTATAGAACAACTATTTTCTAAAAAGAATCTGCAGCATTTAGCCATCGAAAACACTGAAAGACAGTTTGAAAGACTACCATATAAAAATTTTGAGAGAGGGAAGCAAAAGCACTTACCTTTTGGAACACACAATATGTGATCAGAACAAAGTTAATACTCTGTACAATGCATCTGTAACTGATAGCCCAGAATTATCTTACTTCTGAAAAGCGAATATAGAAAACACTTCACAGTACTGGAAAGAAAGTAGACAAAGAAGCTAAATAACGATTTACAGGAAAAGTAGCTACGTTTTTCATATTTGCCTAGAGTAAAACTCTCAAGGGCTATGAGCCAAGTATATAGACAGTAGACTGAAAGTATACTAGAGTCAGTAAAAATATTTATAACCAAATACAACTTGAGGGGAAACCTGCTGCTTTCATTGTTTTAAATAAAGCACGTGTACTTCATCAGAATTTTTTTTTTTTAACAAAAACTTGCATTGGAAATCTGGAAGCTTTTTTCTTATTTCATTTGACTTTGGTCTGTGACTTTCAGAAAACTTTTAGATTTGCAACTCTGTAAAATGTACTAACAACTGTGTTTGGTCACACATTTTAATACAGTTTACACAGTTTGATGAGACTACCACTAAACAGTGTATGCACTTCTATTTAATTAGGAACTGGGGAAAATCAGAATATACTCTGAATTTTGGAGACCTCTTTTGACTCTCCCAAATCTTTCAGCTATCATTTATCTCCTTGAATATTGCAGGCAGAGGGATGTTTTGTTTCATGGAGCTCTGAGAAGGCTTCGTATTGAGTCTGATGATTTACTGTTAAGGTCATCTACTTGATCATATTCATGGTGGGAATAAGAGATTTTGAGTTGCTGCATTTGTTACCGAATGTTAAAACTTTTCTACTACTGCTTGCCCCTTTTTAGTAACAAAGGAAGGAAATAGGAGTGACATTAGTGCCTGAAAGGCTCAGAAGGTTTGATCTGGCAATGCCACTATCCGAAATCTGAAACGAAGTGTCTAGCTGCAATTTTTCTAACAGAAAATGTTTGCTGGAAAAAGCCCAACCAGTATTTTAACGAAGAATTGTCAGATAGCTTTAATATAAGAGCTTGATGTTTGTTTAAGAAAGGTTGCCTGATCATTCCTATATTTAAGTTTCTAAATTTCTTGAATCTCATGTGGCTGGTTTTATTTTGTTGCATCCTTTGTGCCATACATATTTTTGTTCAACAGCTGAGACAACAACTGTATAAAGCCATTTGTATTCTAACGTATATGCATATATATCATATATTTGGCATAAAACAAAACACATAGGACAGTGACAAAACTGGATTTTGGTGCATCTACCTAAACTGAACTAATACATCATCTATGAAAGACAGGAATAATTTACTGGACTGCACATCTCATAAAATGCATCACAGCAACAAAACTACGGGAAGTTCTTTCTCAAAAGGACTTTTCATCACAGCAGACTAAACAGAATTAGCTCACACATTTAAGTAATAAGACACAGCTGACCAAACAACGTATCTATTTATTTGATTAGCTTTAAAGGCATCTGTTTTTACAAATTTACTTTGTAGGTTAAAAAATGCAGTTTCAGTCCACCAGTTTTATTAGTTTAGACTGCCTAGGCTTATTAAGTTAGGAAATCTTGTTTCCATAGCTAATGACAACAGAATACTGATCTATTAGTTTTCTTTTCAATTTTACTTTTCTATCTGTTTTTTTTTAACTTGCCAAACATTTAAAATTACTAGATGCATGTATTGTTGCATTTAATTTAAAATATGTAAGAAGAAAAAGTTCCTCTATAATATGACAAACTTTGATCACCTGAGCTTCAAAAAAACTTCAAAGTAAATGAAAAGCTGTGCTATGGTTTTCTGGAGCACGGAAGATACAATATTGATGGAAAATTACGGATTACTATTCACTGTACTTACACCTATTAATGTTGCTGCAAATGTGCTACCAAGTTAACGGCAAAGCAAACTTGGAATTGTATGAGTTTTGCTTTATTAACTGCAATGAAGCACAGCTCTCCAGGACACACGACAAGAAACCTTCTGGTAGGCCACATACTGTCTGAGAAAGGCAAGGATATACACAGATTGCCATGCTGCCTGGCTAGTGGCATAACTTAAAACATTTATTCAAGGGAGTACCGGCTCCAGGCAACACTTTCAGAGCAGACTGTAGCTATCTTATGGATAGCTGAGATTTGGCTTAGGGATATATAAAGCCATTTCTCTTATGCAATTTAATTTTAAAAATCGAGGCATAACCAAAATCTACTTTCAGGACAGTAAATTCAAAGTATGTATCTCTGGCACTGTTATTTTTAATTAATAAAATACAGCAAAATCCTTAACTTGATGGGGTCGGGGGTGTGAGGAATGACACTAAAAATGCCCAGAAGAAAACTGACACAGAAAGTTGTTAAAACAACTGCCTTCACTGTGGAAAATTTTCCTGTCTCCAAAAAGAGGTAAACTAATCCAGGAACTGGTCTCTAAAAAAGTGAAAGAGAAAGTGCTCTAAGTATTTAATGATATTTGTTACTTAAAGGTTTCAAAAGTTTATAATAAAATAATGAAAAATATTGGTAATGTTACAGTTCCTTTATCTTGCTCATTTTTCTGAGGAACTTACCTCTGGAAAATAAATTGATAGGGCTAAGAGGGCCAAACAAATAAAACAAACCCTTCAAATAAAAAAAAGAATTCTCCTTTATCACAATACAGAGTGCCTCTGAGACTGAAAAGGCATGTAGATACCAATCAGAAATTCATCCAGCCATCTCAGGAGACAGGAGTGGTAATGCACACACTGTGAGAAATGTTAGGTACTTCTAGCAGAATATAGAATGTTCAGGCAGGCCCATTAAAAAAACAAAAAAACCAAAAAAACCAAAAAAACCCCCAAAAAACCACGGAACAACCTCACCAAAAATAAGTGCAAATATATTCATTTGGGTAAAACAATCATCTGCGTCTACTCATGCATGCTATCTGCTCTCATTGCTGTCGCTTCTGTCAATCTGAAGTTGATAGGTAATGGCCCTATGATTCAGGGAAACTGCTGAAGTGTGTACTCAGGCTTCAGTTTGAGAGATGGGTTCATTTATCATCATAATATGCTATTACCATTGATAGGTCACAACTCATTGAAGAGACAGTCAGTCTAATTGGCTCAATTCAGTTAGCTCTGGATGTGCCTCAAGGAGACGAGCAGTGCTTTGCAGGTAATATTCAATCACCCAACAAACCACTTGTTTAATAATTCATCACAGTTCAGACTGGGGTTCTAGCACATGGTTATCCCTTCAATATGGCAAATATCTGCTCTTAACCCTTTTGTCTCTTGGGTCCAGGAGGACAAAGGCAAATTTATTCTGTAGTTAGGGTAACCCTTACTTTTAGAAAGTTACTGAATATTTAAAATTACCACTGAGGTTTGCTTTCTAAAAAAATTTGTTGTAGTTAGCTAAAGTATCTCTCTGGAAATAAAATCTTTGCCCCTATCATTCTCTCCTGCTAAAGATCAGCTTACATTACATAAACTTAATAGGAACATAAAGTAATGGAGCTCAATTTGCCTTCTAGGGATTTAATGAAACAGTATGGGTCCATTCAGAAATCTCCAGCAATCAGGTAACGATAGGGTGATCAGACAGAGGGAATAGTGTACATGAGACACAGGACCTACAGGATTTAAAGGATGCTTCATACTCTGTTCGGATATTACATCAAAGCGTGAGTCACTCACAATATAAAAATGTTTAGAATAATGACTCTATGAAAAGACAAGTTAAAACTAAACCAATAATTGAAGCTCTGATCACTATTGTGCTACTTTCTTGTCAGTTCTGGTTACCAGTTCATTGTTCAGTTCTTTGTCAGTATATTGCAGCCAGACTGAAAACTTCCTTTGCAACTGCTGCATTGTCAAAGGCTTTAAGGTTCTATTGTTTCCATCTCTTTCAATGGTGTGCTGTGGTGGGTTGGCCCCAGCCAGCAGCCAGACACTCACCTACCTCTCACTCATTCCTCTGGATGGACAGAAAATTGAGGGAAGGTGAAAAGACTTACGGATCTGTGGGAAAGGCTGGAGAGAAAGCCTTGATGCTGTGCAAGCTATGTTCAGCAGGAGCCAAAAGACCGGTGTGTTACCAACACTGTTTTAGCCACAAATGCAAGCACAGCACCATACAGGCCACTGTGAAGAAAGTTAACTCCAGCCCAGCCAGACCCAGTATAGATGTTAAAACATTATGTTCATATCAGACTACCTGATGGCCTGCCTTTCTCTGTCTTTTTCTTATTAAACTGAAATATACAAAAGTGATAATTTTGATACTTACTTTTTGGATGACTGATCGGAAATTTACTAAGTATGGAATATCGCCCTCTAAAAATTAAGAGTTTATAAGGCACTTAGCATAATAGCCCTACCAGACACCAATCATTTATGAAAAAGTCATGAGTATATAGCATTTAAAAAATCACTCCTTTAATTTTTATTATAATTAGTTCTGAAACTGGTTACTTCTTTCCATAAACAAACAAACAAACAAAAAATAAAAAGCAGCTCTTTGTATACACTTTGAGTGTCAGTCTGAGTTTTCTTTCACTAATGATATCTTAATTGAATTTGTACCATTTTCAACCATTGATAAACCACTCTCCCTTCTTCTATAGTTAGTAATGGTGCCTTGTGCGTTATAAATGAGTGACTCCTGACAATATTTTGTTGTACAAATATACAACCTCTTTGTTAATGATACTGCACGGAAAATGCCATTAACGAAGTTAGTTGGATTAGATGTATCAGACCTATGAACTGATTACACGCCCATGTATCCTCCCTTTCATAAACTTCTGATTTCCTTTGAAGTCTTAGGTAACCACTGTTCAATTTAGCTGTCTCTGACTTTGAGATCACCATCACCCTGCTTCTCTGCATGTTGATTAGCCCTCAGTACAAATTACCAGATACATTAGTTCTTCCCAAGTCAAAGGCTTTTTTTCTTTTTCTTCTGCTTTGTTGGATCCTTCAGTGTTTTAGTATTTGGGATCAGAGATAAGAAGAGTAAAACTTTTCAATCTGGTAAGCATATTCCCCAATTTACTTTCTTCTTCATTATTTCCTAACACCCTTCAGTATCAGTATCGTCTCTCTAGCATTCACATCCCCTCTTCTGTGAACCTACTTTATTTCCTGTTTGTTTCTCCATTTTTCAACTGCCACTATTGATTAAAACCCTTGCCTTCAAGGCAGACTTGGGTAAGCAGGTAATGCAAAGGACACTTGAGATTTATGAAATAATTTCACCAACAATAAATTTCCTCTTTTCTCTACTGTAGTGTAAGATGATTTTAGCACAAGGAAATTAAACGTATCATGGGATACATGAAATACTGCAGTCAGTCAACTCAGCTAGCCAGACTCTGAGCCCTGTTTCAACTCATTTCCAAGGTGCAAAGAGGCTGTAACAGTCTACTGAGCATCCTTAGTTTTCCTTGCAATCACAATAATAGCTGTACTGAACTGCCCCAACTGGCTATCCTAATATGACTAAAAGCATTAATGAGGAACAAAGTGTGCAAAACTTATGTCTTGGTGGTTCTTTACAGTCATGGGTAGCTGTCCCCCAAATAGGACACTCCTGATATTGTCTCCATTTGTACTGGGGATCAAGCAAAATTTGGCTAGCCATAGCTGTGAAAGAATGCAAAGACATGCCCTATGTCATTTCGTGGTGCCATGCTGAGAGAATATTTCAGCTAAGATAAAGAATCTAAACCAAGCCACATAATACAAATTAAGTAAACTTAAAGGAAGCATCAGTCAATTGTGGTTCAAATCTTCAAAATGTTTTGTTCTTCACTTGCATTCCCGCTATGTTTGTCTCATCCTTTCAGTATCTGAATTTGCCTATTATCTCAATTTTTAGAAGGTGTAGTGAAGTAAGTGCTAATAAAATAAACAGCACATTTGGCATAAGTTGAAGACACCTTCACGCTGTTGACTGAGTGACTTAATTTCAGTCAAGGCAATTTAGAGTATGATTTTTTAAAAAGTTACATTATTTATATTAGTTTAATGTTTACTTATTAAAAAATAAAATAAAAACATATCAATAAACTAAACCAGCTTTTTATCACAAGAATGCATTCAAATAGGAAAGACAAAAGACACTGAAGTAGCTGTCTTTACAAAAGATATTTTTCTTTAGGTTCAAAAGAATAATTTAAATTTTCTGCCATGTGTTGGTTGTTGACACTACTTAAAAAATCCGAGGATCTGAAAGAACTGTGAGTAACTTCAGGGGTGTTACACTGAATGGAGATTTCTTGCATACCAGGTGCTGCTGATGCCTATTACTGTTTCTTTTACAAATATGGATAACATGCATGTAATTTAACTATTTTATCAATAAATGTCCATACAAAATTGTTTCTGATATCTTATGCCTTATATTTGAGGATCACATTCCTTACTCAATCTCAATGTTCTTTGTTACAAATCTGGGGCTGAAATGAATTTCTGTGCAGAGGGCATAAAAAAGGCAAATTCAACATGAAGTACTGGACTTAGCATCACTGTGGAAAAATCCATCACCGAGTTAGCAGATACTTCAAGCACTGCCATTATGTTACTAAATTGTGGCCTGCTTAGATTTAGACAGCCCATCTGCACTGCAGAACCAAATCTTCTACGTGAGGGCCTAAACTGTCCATCTAACCAGCTATAAGAAAGAAGCATCTTATAAAGGCGCACAAAGGGAGATCACATCAGCCTGCCTAAGTTTCACTGCTTCACTTCCTTGATAATAAAAGCAATACAGATACATGCTCAAAAAAAATCAGTCTCGTGGCTAAATTTAAGACACAGCTGAGTGCTGGAACTATAGACGCTAGGTCACTCACTGCTTTCATGAAGTCAATGAATTTCAAAATAAACTGATGGGAGAAAAAAGTAGCTTCCAACAACACTTTAATTTGCATCTCATCCATTTATACAAAAAGGTGTTAAGCCAGATTGTTCTTTTTGAGGCAGGCAGTAAAATCAAGAAAAAGAGTTGTGGATCTATCTAACTCTATCATGTCCTATGAACAAGAAAGTCTTGAGATCTGAAACCATGACAATACTAGATGAAGCTTTCTGGGTTTAGATGCATCAATAATTTAGGGCAATTGATCCTGGCATTTCTGTTCCAGCTGATTATTGTATTATTTACGCTTCTTTATGTTTTGGGTTTCAACTCCCTCCCTCCCCTCTGGGAGCTGTAGACTGTTACTTGCTTTGCATTATTCTGCCTTTTGCACCAGAATTGCCTAAGAAATGAAAACAAATGGAAGGAAATAAACATTAAAGCCACAAGGACCCAGTTTATGATTATTTTATAATCCAATATTTAATCCTCTGAGGTATTCTGGGCAGTCTGCAATAGACAATATGTCACAAAACAAACAGTTCGCTCCATCCCAATCTTTAGCTTTCCACAGTAGAGTACTTATAAAGACTGATAGATTTTTAAAGTTTGTACATGTTGACTACAGGCTTGTTACAGCATCTTCATTTCTGGACTCAAAGAAACATTGACTTCTGTAAGTCAGCAAATAGGTTACACAGCTAATTATAAAATAACAGGCAAAATATATGAAGTGACAGTGTTAAGTCACACAAGTCCCCTTTCTGTTCCATACTCACAGACTCTACACAAAACTTTCAGCTGTTGTCTTGGTTTTAACTAGAGGTCAGAGAAAGAACAACGTATCCACCATATGGCTGCTTAAGTCTGTGGAGTTGACAAACATGACGTGCTAGAACTTTTCCAAGACATAACAAAGCCTTTTATTCAAACATCTTTTGCTTTATTTTCAACATGATCTGACTTCATGAAGGACCGAATTACATTAACTTTACTTACACTGAATGGGATCATGCTGTATGTACAACTAGTTCAAATGACTCTTGAAAAAAAACCCATTTGATGCAAGAAACTCCTCAATTTGGTAAAATCTGCCAGTAAGCAAATAGTGGTTTTGAGCAGAGGTGTTTGAGTGCTTCTATCATGTTGTTTGGAGTCTGAGTAATGGTAGTACTAATATCAGCTCAAAACCCTGAGGAGGAGTTAGAGGGGAATTATTACCCATTTTCTGTATGACAGCTGGGTGTTGAGACCTAACAGCGTTCAGAGACCTGGATTCTAGGACAGCCTCCATCAGGTGGAATTAACCTGTGATTGCTGACCAAGGCAATGCCCTAACCATCTGAAAGAGGCAGGGCAAATCTCCACCTTCATGGTTAAAGCTGGCCCTTAGCAGAGAAAGGAACGTAAAATTTGCAGCAGCAGAGAGAGACTTTTTTAACCAAAGTTAGATGTTTCCTCATGGGGTCTCAAGTGGCCTCAGCTGCCCCCATGTGTGTGTGTCATGGGGGGGTGGGTCATATGTTTATTTAGGTATGTTCCATATCATCTTTTCTTTCCTCTAATCACAAACAGCATACAAATTATCAAATCGCTTTTTGCCAAGGTGTCAAAGGAAAAGAGGCAGAGTATATACTTAATGTCAGATTTCTGAAACATACCAGACACCTAACTCTTCTACACTGACTTCAAAGAAAGAAGCGCTTCACGTCAACCTGCTGAGTTTGGTTTCTAATTTTTAATGAATTTTATACTTTCCTTTCAGGCTCTGATAAAACTTTAGCAGAATGTAACTCATAACACTTTCAGACAAATTTATAAAATATTTTAGCATGATCACAAGTTTAGAATAAACTTAGAGATCCATTGTGAAAAGAAATTAAGAAACTGCTAACAAAATCCAAATGGGGCTTTCAAATACCTAAAATGTAATTAGAGTTGATAGAATAAGACAATTTTTTCAGTAACTAGAAGCTCTAACAGACCACAAGTCCTCATGACTGCTGCAATCCTTAGTTCAGACTGCTGCAATCCTTAGTTCAGTAGGCTATGATAAGGTGGGCAGGCAAGAAGATAAACTGTTTTATGATACCTACTAAAACCTTAATAGTAGCCATTTTAAATCTGTTCTCCCAAATTATCCACTAGATATTTTATTTCTAGAAATTAAATTCCTCCAGATTACTCCCAAATGTATTCTGCATCCAAAACAGCATTCAATTTTTCAGTTCAAACACATATAATATAGTCTGACAGGTAAAATATCTGGCTTTTTAAAAAATCATCTCCTTTTGTACAACAAAGTTTAAGTTTTGGTAGCAGCATATACATTTGTAAGACGAAAAGAATATGGTGATGTTAATTTCCTCACGTTCCAGTCCTAGTCTGACATAAACAAGAATCCTGTACCATTTATAGCCTCTTGTTATTTATAATGTCACCTTAGAGACACAGTCAAAGACCAGTGTCACATAGCCTAGCATCATCCAGATTTAGATGAAAAGGTAAAAGTGGAAGGCTGCACACTCAGGAACATCCTATTTATAACGCGTTTTTCATCCAAAAGAAGCATTTGGAGATGGATGTAAAACAAGCAGATAGCATACATATGGCAATCAACATTGTGGAGGCATATGCACAGCATGCCAACTTTATATTAAAAGAATTATATTAAATAAGATTTTTGAGCTATATTTGAAAACTAGGAAATGCAGGGTGGTTACTACCTTTTGTAACTCAATTTTATTTAGGGAATAGTATTCGGGAGCAGTATAATTTTACCACTAAAATAAGGAAAGGCAGTTTTCTGTGACACAAGGCTTATAATGTATATCTTGATATAAGATTTCCTAAATCGTTCTCTACATTTCCTAAGACAAAAATTCTTAAAGAAGCTTCCCTGCTCTGAGATACCAATTATTCTACTGTAACACAGCTAGCAATCACTCTCAAGAAAGGATGTTTTTATCTAGTTTCAGCTATTTGGTTTTATCCAGTTTCAGCTATTCAGAGAAATGTTTTATTGAGTTTACAAATAAGGACTCTCAATATTCTATTTCCATTTCTCTTTCCATAGCATAAATCATATGGCCTAAGCATGTCATTATGACTCTAATTTACGCAATGCAACGTGACAGTTAAGATGTACTGTGGTAATTTGTGAGTGCTTTCAGTATTATTGTAGTATCAAAAATTTATATGGTTCAGTTATTAAGGCAAATTGCTTCATTCATACAGAGTTATCTGACAGTAACCACAAAGGACCTCCAAATTACACTGAAAAAATATCTTCCACGTTCAAATAATTTGTGCACATTCTTACCATTACTTTGCTCACTGAATAGAAGCAGGATGAAATGCTGTCTGGAAAAGTATCAGTTCATATCTCACGGTAAGCTCACCAGACATGGAAGATTATAGAAGATACTCTCCCTTGCCCAGCTAAATGAGCCTGACTATCTTTAACAATTTATAGCCATGAACAGGATGCCCAATTCTTTGGAATGATGCTATTTAGCTTCAACATGCTCACTTACCTTCTGTCATGTTGATTTTCAGCCAGCAGGAAGAAAATAAATAAATAAGAGGTCGACTAGCCTGAAGAGACTACAGAGGAAAATGTGCTCAAGTACATTAGTGTTAGCATTTCTGCTAAGTTTTAGCATAATTTGGTTTATAGTAAATGGAAAGCTGTTTAGTTTTCTTCACATTTTGGACTCATTCAGTCCTCCATTCTAGTCTTTGGACAAAAAAAGAGATTGTCATGAAGGTATCAGGTATGATAGCAGAAAGTTTAATGGTAAGAAGCCTGATAGTCAGACCACTAAAGCATCCAAGACTTTAGAAAGCAAATATTTGGTAGTAACCTGCAGGGTATGGATATATGTGTACGTGCACACATGGACACATGCAGACTTGGACAAATATATGCATTAGAACCGGCACAGAGCTCACAACAGCATTTTCTGAGTTCTCGGGCAAAGAGCTCCACACACACAAGTTTCTTGCCAAACATGAAAGTTTTGTAACACACCCCCACAACATCTGATACACAACTTGCATCTCTGAAAAGCAGACAACGGAACTGGTTTTCAAAGCTGAGGACAAGGTGGAAAGAGAACAGGACAAGCTGAGCCACACACCAGCTAATTCATTCAAAAAACAATTCTGTGAACTATATAGACTTCTTTAATACATGACAGCAGAAGCCTGAAGGGGGTTCAAGGTCAAAGGTACTTAGTTAATTTTCTCTACTTAACATTTTGCTTCACAAGAATACTCCATACACCCGATTCCTTTCAGCTTGTAATTTTGCTGGTCAAATAGCCATCCCAATTTAATCTTCCCTCAGTTCCCCTCCCCTTCAAAGCCTTACTTCTTTTCTGAAAAAATCAAATTAGCATTTAGGCAAGTACCATCTGCACTTACTTTGTTGCCCAAGTAAGAACTGGGTGCGCTCCAATAATAAGCCTGTGGCAGTACTTTTCGTGCAGCCACGTTGTTGATGCTGAACTGCTGATGCCCATCAAATCTCTTTTGCTCGGGGGTAACTCTGATGAGACCTGGTAAGCCAGTGAGATACCAGCCATTCATGTCTTCTATCTGTAATGACGGAAAAAAACCCCGCCAAAACAAAACACATTACAATGAGTATCAGGACATCAGTCATTTCAATAGTCACAGCCTCTCATTCTTCCATTTTAAAAAAAATACTATTAGGTTTATATGATTAATAGCAGTTTAGGAACAAAGCAAACAACAAAGTAATATCAGCAAGAACTTCTCTTATTTTATGTGACTGGGAGTTACAACTTCTGAGTAGTTTGAAGTAACTTCAACTATTTGCTTTCTCTGCCTCATACGGTCCAGAATGAGAAGGAAATTCTATCATACAAATATATGTGTAAGGATATCTCCAAATATTATAAAAGTTTTTGACAAACGTGGCACAAATGACAATCAGGCACAGAGGGTACAGAAGATGAGCTGATGAATGGATATACATTTTCTGATTGTGTACATGCTGATAGACAGCAAAATTTATAATAATTTGTAATTCTAAAGCCTTACAACTTAGAAGTTCAAATACACTTTTTTTTTAGAAAGCCAAAGCAAAGCTGGAAAGCACCAGAATTTGACTTTCTGAACCCCCATAACTAGAAATGAATCATCAGAGAAGAGCACACTGTTCATGGCTTCTGGAGCCTGGATACAAGCAGAACAATAAATTAGCTCAGCCATGGAATCGAAAATTTTCCAGATGCTGGCATGTAAATGAGCACCCTAGGCATATATGATTTTATTAACAGACTTCCAGCATACCAATAAAGCCAAACCCAGGAGCTAGTAGACCTGGAACATATTTCCCAAACTCAAGCTACAGACCTGACTATGCAGCATACATCTGTTACAGTGGAATCAGTGTCTGAGCTTGAGAACTAATTAAAAGTTTAGAGTATATTTGCAGGCTAAAGACATTTTTCTACAGCACAAATAGAACCAGTAAGTTCATCTCCCGTTCACACCCTTTCCTTGGAAAGCAGTACACAAAAGAAATTCACTCAAAATGCCCCCTGTAGGGCATCCCTTGCTCTTACATAAGCTGTGTGTTGTACATTTAATGTTTCAAAATTCTTAATTGCTTCATTCAATAATGATCTGGAAAAGAGGTTGCCCTATGGTTATGTTGCCTTTAACTCAAGACTGAATATATATACACATTCCAGGACTGTGTTTCGGCACACAGTTTCATTTTTGACTGATAACTTCTTTTGCAGTTCTCACTGTTCAAGTGCATTTTTACAGAACTTTCTCACAATGAAGAGAAAGCAAGCTTACAAGCATTTTGGATAAATGAAAAATATATGGGGCATAAAAGAACATGCATGATTTTATAATGAGATGCACTCTGGTGACAATAGGCAGCCACAACACACAGAAAAACAAAACAGTACAATTTTTCTTACACTTCTATAGGTAAGGTGAGAGTTTGTGCAGGTGTTTGTTTTCCCAGAGCAGAAACATTCCTCACAGCCTTTAGGATTATTTTGCTGGAGATCGAAGAAACCTTGTTTGCAACGATCACAGTTTTCTCCTTCAACATGTTCCTGGAAATGAACATTAGAATATTACTTCAGTTATCATAGATTAGAACTTGAGATCACCAGCTTTATACTCTTCAGGAGAGTATAAATGCAGGACTATAATGACATTTGTAGGAAAGACTATTCTTATCTATGAATATTAGTTGCAAATCCTCTACACAATAAAAGTTACTATGGCTGCGTGTAAAGAAGGGGACATGGAATTTGGACATTGTAAGATTTTTAATTTTTCTTCTACATGAATGTACATACCTGATTTCAGGAAATAATCTAATTTATCTCCTTTACACTTGAGAGTGTCAGAGAGAAGGAAGCATGGGACACAGTATTACAGCCTTACAACTGTAGTTTGCAGGTATGGCTGATAAAATTTGTGTATGTCCCACTGATGTAAACTACAGGTACACAGTATTAGTTGTACCAACCACTCAGCGTATCAATTTTTCAGTAGTCTATCATTAATACTTGAATTCAGACTAAATCCAAGTGTTTAAAGGGCTGCATTTCTTCTCTCCATGACAACATGTGCTTGCCAGCCATGCAGTCAGGTCTGCAAACTCTTCCCCTGCAGAAAGCCAGACACTAAACATACATGAAGAATTCTAAACTTAGCATTTGGTAATTACATTTTTCAGAGAAAGCTTATGTTGTGAATTAAGTCCTGCTAGCTTACACAATAAATCAATTTGTCCTATAGACGAAGATATACAAGGAGTATGTTGCAAAAGGTTCACGCTATGGTGCTGGCTTAGTAATTCAATATTTTTCCCAATATAGCCCAGAAAATTCTTTCCCTTTCAAAAGTGTTATATACAGTCTCTTTAATCCTGGAGACAGTGCTCTATGGTCTGCGCACAGGACCAAATTGTTCACTTCAGGTGAGCGGAGAATGAACACATTATAAAAAGCCTGCCCAGACCGTGTAGTCTATGACTGCTTGAAATACACAGCTCTGAAGTAAGTTCATCAAAAGCCACTTGACAGCCTCCTGGTTAAGACCTAGCAAAGATGGAAGCAGCAGGGCAAAACATGTGGACATAAGGGGAGAAAGGATACAATGCACAGATTAAGAGACAATAGTGACAACGAGGGGGAAGGGGTAAGGACAGGCAAAGAAGGAGACAAAGAGAAAATGTAAACAGGTTTTCACCACTAATTATACAGTAACAACATGTGTAGCAAAATATCTTTGTTCTGTCTCTATTGCTGTGCTGTATCTATTCTCCTCTTCAACAGCACCATATAGACTCTGTTCAACAAACCAAAAATCTCTTTAATACAACCAAGGTTATCGATCAGTCTTTTAGCTTTTAACTTCAACTTCTCATTAATTTAAAGAATAGTATTTTTACATTTTCAGCAGCAATTTCAGGACTAATCAATGCATATTATTGCCATAGGTATGCTGAAATCACCCAGCTACTCACACTTTATGTGAAAAATAATGTGGGCAACAATTGGGAGCTCACAGGCACCCAAATGCTCTCATGTACAGTTCTGCTAACTAGAATTATGAACATTGGTCCCAAAAGTCCTTGCTTATATGTTTAGGGTGTTCAGAGTGGGAAGCATAAAACTGAAAAAAAGAGAGCTGCAAAGCAAAAGAATGTGTTTAAATGAAAAGCTTCCTACTCTGCAGTCGCAAGCATGTCATCAGTAAGTAAAACTTGTATAACTCTATTGAGTAGGCAGCAAATTCACTGGATAATAGACATAAAACTAGAAGCTGGAAAGGAGATCCAAACTACCCTTCAGCCAATGAAGCAATATTTCTACAGCCTCATTTATTTCTGAATACTGTGTTCAGTCCAGTTTTAAATTATGCAATAATGAGACTTCGACCATATACCTTCAGAAAGCTCTCTGAGATAATTAGTGATAAAACAGGCATTTATACTTGTTCCTCACCTTTCTGTGCTTTAGTTTACTCTGGCTAATGTGGTACAGATAACAATCTAATGCCTGCTTCGTTGCATTATGCTGCTTACAGTTAGAATGGTTTTTCAGCAGTCAATTTCCTTTACAAGAAAACTATCTTTAGTAAATTTAGAGCTCATCATATGTAATTGAAAGATGCGATTAAAAGAAAGGAAGCATTTTTCCTAAGACCTGCTATTAACTTGTCCAGACATCCCACTTTATTCTTCATATGGAGCATAACTAATCTGATGATTTCAGTGTCCCTTTGACCATAATTTGCTTTGATTTGAATTTGAAGATTGCTAGTGAAAATAAATGTGTATGTACCTGTATCTCAGCTATTTGCAATGGGTATCATTTTTCTCCCACAAGCACTTAAAAAGGGATTAGAGGAGAAGAAAGGAGACAAAGGGACGAACAGTGAGGAAAGTGTGTATAGTGTGGACTTTCTGGGATAGGAGCAATTATGTCTACTCCATATTTGTTCATTTTGGTCTGATTGTATGAACAGGTCAGTTTGGCATGACACAAATAATGTCATAATAATAAGAATCATTCAGCAGTGGTTATCTTGTATTTTGCATATGACACCTTCTTCAAAGCTCCCTTTCAAGGCAGAATATAGCAAAAGGACCTCTTTTCTGACCTTCTAGACTTGATAGCTAAGGATTTAGAACTATGATATGGATAAATTTTATTTCTGACAGAGAGCACGTGCCTGTTACATAAAGTGAGGATAAGGTTAGTTCTCTGAGTAGATTTCAGTGCTGTTCAGCTGTCACACCAGAGCTTTATGTGTGTATACAGCATAAGCTGCTAGATTGATTCTAGCTAGAATTCTAGCTAGATTCTAGCTAGATTGAATCTAGTTGATTGATAAGCTGCTAGATTCTTGTATTTAATGACGCAATATAAATATTTTTAAATCCACACTTGTGACTAATTCTGTTAATTAAATGCTGGAAGGAAACTCCCACGAGTACGACAGAAAAATTGACCCACAGTACAGTAAATTGTCCTTTAGACCTATTCATGGTCACTTACTAAACTGTGACTTACAAAGCACGACCATTTCTAAAGCATTTCTGGCCACCAGATATTTTATAAGAAGTGTATGCATGTTTTTTTAGAAGTTATTTTTTATTTCAATATAATATCAAAATATAATTTGCTGGAGGCACACGAAGGCACACACAGACAAAATAATTCTTAAATTTTCTTCTTAGAAATTAAGAAATTCATTTAATGGAAAGGATAGATTATTTTTTTTTATATATGTTACAGATTTATAATCAACCATCCTAAGGCAGGAAAGAAAGCTCTCGGTTTTGAACTTACCAAGAAAAGAGGATTATATCCCTAATAACTACTCCTAAAAGGCAAATTTTTTGTTTTTTTTAATACATCAGCAGTTCACTTCATTTTGTCTTTTGAAGTCATATCACAGGTTAATTTTAGAGCCCACAATGCTTTAAACATAGTTTCTGAGTACATGAGTTTGAAACAAATGATTCATAGGCTTCTTAAGTATCCCTTCATTACAGATTTCTAAGGCCTTGTATGACTGGCAGCAGGCTCCAAGGTACTTATGTTAATTACAGTGAGTATTGAGATGACACAAGACAATCTAAGACTTTACAGGACCAAGAAAAAGTGTTCTTATGAGAGGTGACTGACATAGATATTAACACAGCTAGGTAGGACAGTGGAATCCTACTGTATGACAGAAAACCATTAAATGCAATCTCAATATCATTAGTATCTTCCTATGGCTCAGAAGAATTTGACATCCATACCTTGCAGATGCAGGGACCTACGCAAGGGTCAACATTGACACTGCCTTTCAGCGAGCAGTTGCAGGGCAGGCACTCAGGATACCCTTTGTAACCCAAGGCACATCTGTTGCAGCTCTCTCCTGCATAGCCAGTCTTGCAGTGACAGAAACCAGGCAACATATCTACAGTAAGAGGGAGAAAATGTAGTTGATTTATCATTATTACTATTATTATTAACAGATATGTGTACGAGAGTGCTCAAAGCAACACCTTTGGTATGTGTAACATAAGGGCATATGTCTATTTAACGCAGTATCTCCCTCAGACAGAGAGAGGCTAAAATAAAGCATGGAAGAATAGAGCAAGTACAGTGATTTCAATTCTGAGCTTCCAGAAGTCCACATATTAGAGGTCTTCTAAACTGAAACTTATCCCTACTTCCTTGCACCTAACAGTCCCTGAAAAACATCTCTTCCATTAATTCACCTAATTGCCTTTGAACATGCTTTTACTTTCAGAATCCATAAAGCTCCCTAGCAGTAAGTTCCACATTTAGCCATGGGTAGAGTGAAAGAAAACACTGATTAAATCTGTATTTATTGCCCTCTAATTCTGATACCATAGAAAACAGCAAGTAACCATTCCCTGCTCACTTTCTCCATGTCATTTGTGATTTCAACATACATTTGTCATATCCCACAGGACATTTTTATTTCATAGACCAAAACTTCCTAACCCTATTTAATATCTTTTTTACACGGAAACAGCTTTGTATGGCTGAAAATCTCTGTTGTCCTTCTCGGCACTATTTCCAGTTCTAATAAATTATGTAAGGGGAAGGGAGTGCATATTGTGGACCTATAAATGGTTTGATGATTTTTTCGGTTTTGTTTTTTAAACATCAGTAGTATTTCCCAAGGCTCTGTTTTGGCTACTGCTGTGCCAGGACTGAGCTGACACATCCAGGGCACAGCCCAAGGTCGTTCTAAGACCTGTTTCACAACTAGTAGTGCCTCATTCAGAAATCGCTGTAATCAATGTACAAGTAGAACTATTCTCTGTGTTCTACTTTTCCTTTAATTGCTACAGAAATTCATCAGTTATTTTACTACCCAGCTACTGACTGTCTTGAGATCTTTCTGAACATTTTGCAGTTCTTTCGTTTTTCTATGCTGAAAGATTTTGTACTTGCTAACTTTGTCACCTTCCTACTCATCCCTTTCCAGGTTAAATATGAATATTTTCAACAGTTCATATTGATCATCACTGTGAAAATGGTCCATTTATTCTTTTAACCAAGTATTAATCCATGAAAGAACCTTTCCTCCTTATTCTATTACATTTTCTTTCATGGTCTTTGGTGAAGGATCTTGTCAAAACTTTTTGAAAATCAAAATACAATATTAATCAAATGAGCCTTTGTTCACATTTCATTGAATCCTTCAGATTCATAAGGCACAGCNAAAAAAAAAAAACCAACAAACCTGATCTTCAGTTTTGCCCATTTTTTCCACAGTTCAAAAATGGTATAAATTATTTATTGTAGTTCTACTGGTTTCCTTGGTATAGAAACCAGACATTCTGATTTTAGTTTCCTTGAAAACTCTGCCTTTCTTTTAAAAATTGGATAAACCGTTTCTATTTATGTAATATTAATGTAATTTTTAAAAAGTATTGTAAACTGTCTTTAACGCTTCAAGCAACTCCATTTTTAACTACATCTAGAAGCTATGGATAAGTACGATATAGGCCTGATGAATTTTTATTCATTTATCAGCTTGCTCTAAACCTGACACTTCTGTTTGAGACAGTTCTTCTGACATGTCCCAATGAAAAAGACTCCCAAATGGGAAATTCCCTGAGCTCTTCTATTCACCGATAGAGGATGAATATAGCTTTTCTGCTGTGTCCTTTTCTTTCTCAATACCTCTGCTTATAACTTGATTACACCTTAATCATATTTGACTCCTACTGAATTTGAATCTGTAGCAGTCTTTTTGATTCTGATTTATCTGATGAAGTACTTCTTAGCAGCGTTTAAGCATTTAGCAAATTATTGCTTAAAATACGTGTACGTGTTATTAAGAGTATGACTTTCCAGAATCTGTCGCAATTTATGTCCTTTTCTATTATCCTCAATTGGATGTAACTTCTGCTTTTTTCAGAGAGATTCTTTTTTATTGTTTAAATAGATATTTTTTTCCGAGCTTAATTGCGTTGCTTGAATCATTTTGAACTAGTGGAATGCATCTTCTCTGAATGTCTAATATGCATTCTATAAACCCTATGCTTGCCATTAGCAATCTCGGATTGTTCATTCTGATGTTCTTTTTAAAGGTTTCCTTGTTTTGATTAAGCTGTTTTTTAGGGAAACCTTCTCACTCCTACAACAAGGTTTAATTTGACTGCCCTTCAACAGGAGAGTTTTAAACCAGTTCTGTATGCATAAATTCAGAGGTGCTTTTCTTTATGGTTTCTCTAACTAGCTGTTTGAAGAAGTAGTCATCTACAGGAGTTTTAAATTATATTATCTGTTATACTATATAGAGAGATGAAATTCAATGTCTTCTCTAACCTTGCAGCCTCTTTGATCTCCCGTAGCACATCATCACCTTCTTGATCTGTCCTAATTATACACAGAATTTCAGTGCATGAAATTTCTGTGTTACTTACTATTCCAAAACCATGTGCTCCATGGATTTTGATGCCTGTGGCCCAGCTGATTCTCAAATTTCTGAGTTAACCTCCTCTCAACGAGCCACCGGCAAGGCCCCACAGCACAGCAGGCATAAGGCTCTTTTGTAATCTGGGTCAACGCATCCTAGCCAGACAACCTTATCTTATGAGACAAAATTCTGTTCCTTCCAGATGAAAAAACCCCTCTGTACACCAGGGTTCAGCAGTAAAAGACAAAGGCAAGTATAACTCTTTAGAAGTGAGCCAGTCTTATTTGAAAGGTTTAAGAACTCATTCTTAGGTCTCACAAGTTAAGACGCAGCAACCCCAAACTCAACTAAAGATCTCAATACGAAACAACTCCCAAATGCTCATTAAATTTATAGCTTCTCCTCCACTGTCCAGTCAGTCAATTTTTTTAGTCCTCATCAAGAGCCTTCCTTTCTCCTGCTCTTTCCTTACTCTGCAGCTAAGGAAGAGAGACCAGGATTGAACACCGTCACCAGCCCAGCAATCCCCTTTCTTATACACAGGATACACAGTAGTGAATAACCTTCAGCCTACCACCTATCCAGAAACCTCACACTCCGCAACAGAGAGAGAATCACAGAATCACAGAAAGTCAAGGGTTGCAAGGGACCTCTAGAGATCATCTGGTCCAACCCTCCTGCCAGAGCAGGTCTACCTAGAGCACGTTCTCCAGAAGCTGTAGAGACTACTAATGGTCACATATTCTTTCAGCTCTTATGCCTGTTGATAGAGTTAGTTTGCATATTTTATTTGGCTCAGTGCCTTCTTTCATTTAAGCACTTGCAAGATCTAGGCTCTCATTGTATTGCACAGTATGTAAATTCCTGTCAGTGTCCCACTGGTGATCTTTGACCTGGCTTCTGTAGTGCATGTGTAGTGTATGTCAACAGCCTAATTACACTTCGATCTAGGGCAGGTGTTTCAGGCCTGTCTGTTGTTGTTGTAATGAACTACTATTTCAGCAGAAGCACATCTTCGTTTGCTTTTGGTCTATTACCTCCTAGGCCTTGTTTGAATAGGGCTGTATTTGTTGAAGCTGTTATTCCCTGTTTTACACCTGAATATTATCAGTTTCTTTGACTGTACAGAGGCTTTGAAAGTTCATGCTGGAGGATGAGTCATCTTGAAAGATGTGTTTTATCAGTCAGTTTTCTCACGGCCTATCAGTCTTTCAAAATTTCACAAAAATAAATACATGCAAAAGCATGCACAAGACCCTTGAAAAAACCTGTAATCCCAGGACTGGCCTGCGCTATTTTCACTCATGTTCAACAGTGTATAAATTAAAAAAATGATCTCATGGAACTCAGTGGGTGTGCTTGCTGAGCAAAGGACTATGAAGCCAGAATAAAGACGGCGATGTCTTGACCGTATTTATCCCACAATGTCCAAGAAATATCTTCAGCAAAAATTAACATCTGTCACTGGGATTATATTGTACATTAAAAGACAACAGGAAAAAAACTTCATCACATGATAGCATGCAGTAAAGACTAAGACACAAAACTCTGCCAGTTTCCAAACCTCGCAGCTCTTCCAGGAGCATAAAAGACAGCTATTTGTTAAAATCTAGCCACTACGCCTTGCAACAAGAGTACTGATTCACTGAGAAAGCCTAATTTTTGGAGTACAGAGTAGTTCTGAATATATAGTTTCCACCTCTGCTTCTGTATGGATAATTGCGAGTGATCACAATATCAGTGATGGTCAAGTTTACCTATTACCAGGATGGATTGGACATAGGTAGGCAAGTTAAATTATTGCCTTTCAGTTACAAAACTTAGAGGCATGTTCACCAGTTTATTGTATTAATGCCACAGTTTGCAAACATACTATGATTTATCATAAGTTTCTGGCTCTATCTTTTCTATGTTGCCCACGAATATATCATACAATGTTGCTATGAAAGAATATTCGAAAAACATTCTTGAAGATTCAAAACCAAAAAATACACTATACAAGCTAGAATAATATTTCATTTCAGAATACCAAGTGAAACACGTGAGGA
This sequence comes from Chionis minor, assembly GCA_013398295.1. NCBI lineage: Eukaryota > Metazoa > Chordata > Aves > Charadriiformes > Chionidae > Chionis > Chionis minor. The sequence continues at coordinate 289,442 of VZSF01000109.1, read as the reverse complement.
CAAAGTTTTACTAGGCTAATCAAAATGGAAATTATACATGCTTAATATACAATACTACTTCTTTTTCTCTTGAAACAATGCCTGGTCAATTATAAAGCAACTCCTTCATGCCTTTCTCTTAACTAACAAAACCTGATGATGACTACAGAATGCAGTCATTTAAATCCTCTTGTCGCACTTCATCAATGTACCAGTTATTATGGTATTTGCTACAGTTTTACATTTTAATTGTTGCTTACCTGCAGTATTCAAGCACACAGAGCATGTACAGCCTCCAGCTTTATTTTCCTTGAGAACCGTTCACAGTGACTTTATATCCCCAGTGATTTTCCTTATTATCATATTTCCATTTTAGTTTAATGTTTTTAATCTTCCTGACTCATTTGCTTACCACACATTTAAGAAGCATATTCCCATCTTACACCAAGCAATTTATCCTTAAACAACCAGCCAGCAAACTGAGACTATTTCAACCTACCCAGTGTGTATTCATTCTGGTTCACAGGTGAATAGGCATTTTCCTTCAGATAGATCATGTTTTCCAGCCTTTCCTTTATGAAGGCTTCCCAGTGCTTCAAACCCAACTGCTGCCCAGGGTGAGCAGTGTACAGTAAAAAGAATTTTATCAGGGTATTGAATATAAATTGGGGGGCGGTGGGGGGGAGGAGGGGGAAGGTAAAAAGTGATCTGCTTTCAGGACAGTTTTATGCTAAAAATTATATACTGCCTGCTCTTTATTCTAACACAACCTCTTCCATTACCACAAAAATCTTTCCTTAGAAGAAAAATTTAAAAGTCTTTTTCATTCAACTAGCATTATTGTGTCTTTTATGTTGAATAAGACATTACAGTAACAAATCTGGCCTGCTGGTCCAAACACTATAATCAAACATAATGTGCAAGAAGTAAAAATTTTTCCCATGTGTTGGAACCTTACTTAGTACAACAAGAAGTAAAGAAAAGAAAATAAAGAGAAAGAACAAGGAGCAAAGAACAGGACCATTGTGGGCAGAATGGCTACAAAGCCCAGTTATGTGTAGAGCTGGCTTATTTTTGTTCTTGTGGTCTCAAAATTGGTAAATAAAAAATATCTGAACTCTTCTCCGGACACTGTTTAGATAGTGTAAACTGTCCACTTCTCACTGGACTCCCAGGACTAGGCAGGACACAGACAACTGGTTTCAGGAACAAATGCATGGATTACTTTGGGGAGGGAATTCTGTATATGGTGGCTGTTACCTAAAAAATTGTTGAGCTTGTCGTATGTGAGAAGTAGCTTAAAGACACAGAAAAACCTCTACAGTAAATAAGTTGGAAAGAGGAGACATCAATGGGTTTAAAAAGCAATAAAGGAAAAAAAATACTTTATGTATTACAAACAGCAGACTCAACAGAGATTGAGAGTACTCTAATGTTATCAAAAGAAACAGGCCTCTAACCAACTGCGACCAAATGAGCTGAGTTTTAGGAAGATGAGATGAAGATGGTTACAGTCAAGGCAGAAAATGATGAGAGTTTTACTTCTGTGAAGAGATCAAAAGAACCCTCTGGTTCTCAGGACTGGAGGAATTGATGCAATATGAAACTAGTTTGAATGCCTGGGGCTAGATGAGCAGGACTGGCCACTTGCCAATAAAAGTCAAAGAAAGCAAAACAGAGAGAGAATCCGATTCTCAATATGTTATTTTCAAGAGGACAGCACAACACATTTCTCGATTTATTAGAAAGACACAATTAACGATCTTTAGATTAAGCAGATGGAGACAATAGAGAAAAAGAAAGAAAGGAAAGGAGGAGTCCAAACAGGAGTTTTATTATCTTACTGGAGAGGTCTAGAAAAGAGGCAAGAGAAGAATTTACCAGAAAGAAGATCAGAGGATTAAAAAGGCGGAAGGAGAAACGGGAAGCAAGGTGTTAAAGCACAGAACCACCCAGCCAGATTCAGAAAGCGTAAGCAGGTTTAGAAAGCAGCCATGAGCGGGCTGAGCTCTGATGAATGCTCAGCGGCAAGAATAAGATGTTACGAGAGCTCCTAATGACACCGTTACTGACAACCAAACAAGACGGAAAAATGTCTTTATCTTTTTGCTTCCCTTGTCCCACGAGAGAGGAGCTGACAGGCCATTAACCGCCCGTCGGCCGCCAGGCCCCGGCAGGGTGACCCGCACCAGTGGCCAGCGCAGAAGGAGCGAAAGCAAAGACTGCAGCGCCAACAGCCGGGAGCCGAGAGACCAAGCAGCGGCTCAACACGCAATTCCTTTGAATTAATCAATCTTCCCTCTCAAAATCATAGTCTCAGTATTTTACAAGAGCACTGAACGTCAGTAGTGACAAATGTTTGAATGACGTTGTGCTTTCTAACAGTACGAGAGGTTTCTTTGCTGTAGTAAGCCTGTTGTCTGTGTGTAACCTGTACACTCTCACCCACAGGTGTGGCACAGGCATCGCACAGTCTTACTGTGTTTTTTCCAGCTTTGGGATTCATCCTCTCTTCCGCTTCCCTCCCATCAGTCCGTGTGATGGCCCGTGCTGGCTCTCCATGCCCAGGCACTGGCAGCAGCGGGGGCCGCAGGGTGGCCTCTGTGAGGAGCGGTGGGGGCTGGCCTGAGCCGGACAAAGCCGGTTCCAGCCAGCTCTGACCAACCCACCGCAGGACACAGCTCAGCCCCACAGCCAGATGGGTCAGAGGAGGAGGAGGGGGATGAGGTGCTCCAGGCGCCGGAGCAGAGATTCCCCTGCAGCCCCTGGAGGAGGCCGTGGGAGAGCAGATATCCACACTGCACACCGTGGAGTACCCCATGAGGGAACAGGTGGGTATTTCCTGAAACAACACCCATGGTGGAGTAGATTTTTTTCCTAAAGGATGGCAGCCTGTGTGAAGGACCCTTGCTGGAGCCAGGGAAAAGCGTGAGGAGAAAGGCGTGTCAGAGAGGAAGCGTTATGACCACAACCCCCATTCCCCGTCCCCCTGCGCCACTTGCAGTAGGCGGGAAGGAGGTAGAGGAGTTGGGAATGACGGAGTGAGGTTGAGCCTGACAACAAAACAAAAATGAGGTGGGGGAAGAAGGTGCTTTTTTAATGTTTGTCTTTGCTTATCACTATCGGATTCTATTTAAATTGGCAATAAGTTAAATTAATTTTCCCCAAGCCGAGTCTGTTTTGCCCCTGACAGTAATTGGTAAGCAATCTCCTGGTCTTCACCACGACCTGTGAGCTGCTTCATCTTCTTTTCCGCCCCTGTCCTGCTGAGAAGGGCAGTGAGAGAGCGGCTGGGTGGGCGGCTGCAGCTGGCGAAGGTCAACCCACCATATATACCACGGTGACAGTAATCAGTATCGTTTTATTGAACTGATGTAATCAGTACATGGTTTTTAAGAATAGATTTTACATCTCTGGGCCCTGTATTTGCATCTCTGCTATGCTGCTTTTATGTTCCATTGATCTCTATTTCAAAAAACATTGCTACAACACCTCTTGTCAATAGATTGTAAGTAGCCCAATTAAACATCTCTTAAGAACTGACCTTGAGTTTTGTCGTTATCTTCCTACAGTATTTTTAGAAGTTTGCCAACAAAAGAGCCACAAAAATACAGCAAACCACTGTTTCCAGATCACGGGGGCACAGTTTATTCTCTATATGAAGACAGCTTTAGCGGGGCTATGGTAAACAGCTTGCAATCCTACTTTAATAATATAAATGGCACATCGATATGACACCTTTCAAAGAGATTTTTTTTCTAGTTTTCAAATGGAAATATGCTTAGGGAGAAAAAGCGATTAAAACATTATGGTTGTACCAATTTTAATCTTGGCTGTAGAAGAAGAAAGCTCTTTAAAGCCAAAGTTCTCCAATATATTCCATGGGGAATACTCTTCCAAATGTACCCAGGTTCTCAAGCCATGAATCTGAAAGAAGCCTCAGCAAATTTGGGAATATAAAAACTAGTTTCCAAAGAAAAGTATCATAAGAATGCAGGTGGATTATTGTTTGCATAAAGTAAACTTTCTTTAAAAAGTGATTTTTTTTTAAAAAGAGATATCACATATATGATTCAGCTTTTCTTTGACTATTGCTGAGCTTAAGCTTTAACATCACTATCTTTTAGGGATCTTACCTCCTTCTGCATGTTTCTCATCTTTGATACAGGTACCATGTAAAGACCCATTTGAATCACAGGAACATGGTTGGCATGGATCTGGGCTGTCTGGCAATACCTATGAAAACAGAGAGATTACAAAACAAGATCTTACCTTTAATAATCAGATACTTTTATTTACTTCTTAAACAAAAAGTAGGAGAGAATAACTTCTGTGTAGGTAGCTTGCACGTTAGCAAAAGTGAGATCGTTGCCAAACTTAGCCTGTGCAGTCTAGGCATTAAAGGTACATTTTGGATTTTTATTTAGAAACACCAAAGTGATTTAGATACAAATATGTATTTAACGGAAAAAAAACCAGGTGTAGAGATAATAACAGACCCTTGTATAATTAAAATCAATAAACATAGTGAAGTAGATTGTAAGCATTCACTACCTAAAGTAATATTGACAAATAGTTCAGTTGTTCTGGTCAACATAATTCAAAAAATTAACTAAAGTTCGTTGGTCAGTAACTGAACGAAAATGGTAAGTGAAGAAAAGTGAACATTAGACCATGCAACAAGTTCCTTTTGTTCTTGCAAAGGTTACCTCAATGAAACTTAAACCTTAGTCTAATATCACACTGGGAATATAAACTAGAAGTTCTGCATGAACTAGGTATATACACAGACTATACATACACTACATGCACACACACATATAAAATCCCTCTTAGTTGGATGATAAACTAATTCAGAGGAAAAAACCAAGCACCCCTGCTGTTGAAGAGATCAGTACTGCTTTTCCCAAGCTCTCGGGCTAAACCCAGTATATTAGGGAGAATGTAATTATTGTTATTTGCTGATATTTTCCGTGTTTGAGGATTGAAAACCAATCAGACTGAAGGCCATGATTTACCCAACTGAAACTATATAGACAAAATATCAGGAATTCAAGCACACACTAACAGTGTAGCTGTCTAAAGCACAGGCACAGCCCATACTAGCGATACAACCTCATATAAGATTCATCTTCTGACAGCTTCAACTTAGATGAAAATACAGCCTTATATGATGAAACACAAAAACAATTTCCACTGCACTGAAAATGAAAGGCATTCATGAGACACTATAGAATTTCAGTGGTTATTAATTCTATATTACATTTAAAAAATAAAAATTACAGACTCTCTTTTTCCAGTATCAAAATAGCAATATTTCTTTGATCTTTGATAACAAATCTTGAAATCCGTTACTGAGGCAAAAGTTCTGTTTACAGGACCACATCCTCCTTCAAATTAAATTGAAATACTAGCTGAAGGCCCTGACCTCAAGTGCATTCTATCATATTAGCACAATTCACTTTCATATTTCAGATTTCCAGCTGTGAAAAGCAACTGCTACACTGTCAGAATTAGAAGTTAACCTTCATAAAATGCCAGCCCAAACTGTGTCATCTCTTTTTAATAACTTAACTCCCCATGCTGAAGTGACGGTTTGAACACCGGGCTTTACGGTGAAGTGAGAACAGAACAGGCATTTACCCCTTTAGGTCTGAAGTAACCGTCGACGCAGGTCTCGCAGTTTATGCCACTGGTGTGGCTTGTACAATTCACGCACACTCCACCCCCAATGTATTCTCCATGGACATTCAGACTCTGATTTCTGTCTGCAACGTCCTGATCATAGTAACACTCTTCAGTCTTCCCATGGCAGTTGCATGCTAAAAGAGAAGGAACTGCGTTAACGAGCACTTTCCGGCTGGAGATGCCACACTGGTGCCGAGGTGTTAAAAAGAGTTGTTCAATGTTTTATCATTGGGGCTGCACACATTGTAACAAACAGCACATCCAAGCGTTAACGTACTACTTCATCTGTGACAACTGATGTGGTCCCATCACAAATGCAGCCTGGAATTCTGTATATTGTACTTTTTTCTCAATGTTTTGCCTGGAGAAGTGTGGAAGTTGACAGACATAGCCTAATTATGTTCTTCCTGTTTTGTTTTAGAGGGCTTTTTCTGTTTAAATTGACAGTCCAGAAACCTTTGGTGGTTGCACACACATATGGTTCATAAAAGGGTCAGCTAATTTAAAATACAAAAGAAATTACAAGAAAAGCAACAGAATGATATGAGTAAATGGAAATAATTTCCAGGAAAGCTGAAAGGCATCCTGAAAACACTTGATACGCACATATGAATATAAGAACTGGTTCAGAACAATGAGATTCGGAATCTGAAAACTTCTTTAGAAGTTCAGATTTGAACTCTTAGGCTTCAGGTCCCATGCAGGAGAGCTAATCTAATAATCTGTTGCTGTGAAACTGAGGTAGCTCACTCTCTCCTTTCTCCTGTGGAAGTAAAACATTCATTTCCACATGAAGAGAAATTCAAAGCTTGTCGACATTGCAGGAAGTCATTCTCCTCACATCTGAATCAGATCCCAGGGAACAGTTTCCACCATGAAAGTAGAACAATTCACTGAATAGGGCATAAGAAGAGTCTCTTAAAAATTAAACATGAAGATAAATGTACCCTGATTTCATTCCAGAATGAATTCCCAGTGCAGACACAGTCCCTACTGAAACAAAGACCTCTGTGACCAGAGTTTATAGGACACAAATAAGTAATTATTACTTTTAATATAGGGATATCTGTTTCTTTTTATTTATTTTTAAACCCTCATGTTAAAATCATATCTGCAATCCTACAAGTGAATAAACAGTTACATGTAATGGAGGACTAGATTTTATTATGTTCAGAAATGTAAGTGGTATGGGACCTTTGGACCTTAAATTCCCACCCTGTGGGAAGGTGATATTTCAAGGTATGTTTTCATTCCATTCCGGAAAACTAGATATATTGATCACGTAAAAATATTTTGTTTCATCAAGGCTCAAGATTATAATATACAAAAGTGTCATTTATACAAAAATCACGCCATTAAATTTTAGTATAAAGGAAAATCTATAAAAAAGAATCTTTACTTATCAGGACGCAGTCCTGTCATTTTATCAGAACAAACCCACCACAATTATAAAAATTGAACAAGTCAAAATGATGTTGTTATGTAGTATTCCACCAATATCAGCATGTTACACTAAAATATTCTGAGTACAATAAATCTACAAAACTACAAGTAATTGTTCTGTTAACTTTCCTGAGCCAACCTAAGTAAGTGAACAGCAACTGACGCATAAATAAATGTGGTTAGAAATAAAATGAATTGCAAAATCATGTAGCATCTGATTTCAGTTTTCACCAGCAGTTGCAATAAACCTCATCTGTACCACTTTCAACTTACGTTCACATTCATGCTTAACCAGGAAAGTGCCAGCATGCCAAGGCTTCTGATTGAAACCAGGACAACACCGATCACATGTCTCTCCGCATGTGTTGTGCTCACACTGACAGATGGATTTCTAATTTAAAAGAAAAACAAATATTTACACAATGTGATGATTTGAAGAATCTGTCCATGTACATAATCTGCATTCCAGTTCAAATTATGAAAACACTACGTATGGCTATACTCTCTAATTCCTCTGTTTATTCATTTTTATTCATTTATGTACCCTGCCTTCACCAAGTGAGAGACAAAAGAGTGCATTTAACTTCTATAGCTCTATTTTAAGAAAACAGCCACGGTGCAAAGGAAGATAGTTGGCCAGAGAATCTAAGGAGAATCTAAGAACATAGGAAAATCTAATTGCAACTGGCTGAAGAAATAAGGATGGGAGAATGAAAGCTCCCCATTACAGCAAATAAGCCAAAGTGCTGGTAGCCCTCAGGTACAGCTTCGTATTACAGGAAAACGGATCTGACAGCGAGCTTGCACTAGAAGGGGTGAGTCAATCTCTACCCTTCCCTTAAATGTAGCAATCCTGCAGCTGCAGAGTGAAATCAATTCTTTTGGCATTAGTCCATTAAAAATTGACTTTTCTTTTAACTTTAGCATTTTTTTACTGGATGAGTCAACTCATCATGTAACCTTCCAACTGCACAACTAATTCTACATGAGGGATAGTGGAAGTCTTTAAACTAACAGGAGATGAGAGCAGTACCACCCTTCTGGTGGCCTTTCAGTTCCCCAGCAGATCACCTGAGTCCCAGCATGAAAATATTGCTGTAGGGAATATTCAAAATCTCTGAGACACAGAAGCAGCTTGGAAAAGATAAAAGAAACAGTAGTATGGAGAAATTAGGAGCAAAAAATTGCCTTCCCAACAATTATTCTGTAGAGGGGATTCTCTGTGGCCCTTGTGAAGCCATTCAAAGTCAAAGCAGCAAGCTAGCCTGCAGAAATTCTGTGGCTCACAGGACAACGCGTAAATCTTGCAAAACAAGATTAAGTTAAGGAATGCTTCGGAAAAGCAAGGCAGTAAATTCAAGCAAGTTTGTTCTTTGTAATGCTAGGGGAAAGTTTCATTGTGCTAACAACTGGGGTCATGACGTTTATAAGCCAAAGCCTACTTATTTTGGTATGGCTCAGTCTAAAGAGGAACCCTGGAGAGCTAAACCAAATACTCTAAATCTCTTACGGCTTGAGTTGTTACACTTATGCTATTTTTCATACTGGTCAGACAACAAATACATATTTGTCATCTTGCAAAACAAGATACCACACTTGTCAAAATGCCCTTATTTTATCGAGCAACCAAATTATTTGAAGTATGTATTAATCAGATTAACATCATTTACTTTCTGAGGTAGGCTCAATCCTAACAGATGGCACTGAGACAATGCTGCAGTTTGATACCTAAGGCCATCTGAAAGAATAGTTCCAACGCTTGCTATACACATCATCACAGAAAAGGCTTAGAAGGATTAGACCAAGGAGTTTGTAAAATTTTGACAAGGACCCATGGAAACTGCTTAGAACTGTAAATGCATTCTCTGTAAAATTTCTTCAAGTTTGTTTTGTGTTCTGGATTTTTATCAGTTCCTACACAATGGTTTAATGTCACATACAAACAAGATTTTCTGTTAAATTCTACAAAACTACTACTTAAGTGAATAGTACATGAAGAGAAGCCACATTGTAGCACATTGGTAATAATAGTAGATTGGAAATTCTGCATTAGTGATAATGTGTGCGTGCATCTGTATTGATTTGAACCATCAGTAACAAATTATATTTCTATACTTCAATTGTATTGGTTATGCATTTATTACTGGTGTGAAAAGGAAGCTACAAGTTGGAAGAAATTATAAACAGCTCATGATTTTCTAGACTAGCTCAAGTGATGACTCAATTAATATTTCCTGCATAGTAAATGCACCATTCTAGAGACATAATTTGTTCACAAGTATCGATTAAATACTTGACAGTTGTTTAGGAAACACCTTGATTAATATCAACAAGAAAAAGAAAGATTGACTGTTAGTGCTCACCTCTACAGCTACATAATGTAACCCAAATGTCTATTGTTCCTAGGAGTGAATTACCTGAAACCTAGTCTTTCATTTCAGAGAAGGCCTCTGCTGACATTTTATGAATGTTCATTATTCTGGTTGCCAGCACAGTTTTATCCTGGCATTGCTTCTGACTGTTCTTCTGGGTGAAGAACAGACATAAATTCATCGAACTCTGAAGAATACCAAGATTTTTCCTTATGTTCCACCCTCATTAAAATAAAAAAATACATACATTGGTCACTGGATCCAGCGGACACGCCTTCGCATGGCCTGAGCATATACACATGCCTCCAACAGAGATATCTTTTATAGAATAGTAATACTGTAAGACAAAACAGAAATTGAACTGCTAAATGGATTGTAAAATGCAGGTGGCAAGCTGCTGAATTCATTTCTGGTGACAAAACTGTCAGGTCCTCTTTTATTTCTTTTTTTGATCTATTACAAATATAGCAGACACTGTAATAATCCAAGCTGCGTCTTGATCAACAGATTCAGGCTTAGTGAAAGAAAGAGTATAAATTGGCACAGTTCCATTTGTTTGAAGTCACAAGAACCATGTCAATTTATACACCGCACACACCAAACACAAGCGCAGGAAAAAGCTATATGCACACTGGATAATGAAAAGGCAAATGCTGTAGAATTTATTCCCTTCAGAACACATGAAAAGGAAAAGACATGATGATGGGGAGCAGAGAAAGGCTAGAACAAAAACTAAGAAAGAAACACTTTTGTTCACCTTAGCTGGGTCTTACTTGGGCATTCACTGGACTTTAGAAAGAACTGTTTTTCAATACTGGCCTTTTGAATGACTATGGAATAATCTTCATTATTGAGATGTACATAACTTTTGACCTGTTGCTCTGCCATTTGACTATTTCTGTTTTTAATTTGGTGGGGATTAATAGCCATATCCAGAAAGAAGGATAGAAAGATATTTATAATCATGTATTATGACTTCTATGTAAAATGAATGTCACGTGTCATCTTGTCCATTTTAATCTGCCTTGGCAAGGGTCCTGTAACATCCTAACAATTGGCTAATCAAAACAAACGAGATATTCACAAATTCAGATTATTAATTTTTCAGATTATTAATGAGCATATCAAACAAAATGGGAAATCATATAACTCAGTTAACCTTCTGCCACACAGAAAATGCATCATTTGTGGCTAGCCTTTTTTCCCGTTTTGTGAAACAGTGGCTAGTCTAATGCCTTCTATAGGGAAAGCGAGACAAGGATGGCAAGTTTCAGTTGCTCCTTAGTTCTCTGAGGACAGCCTCGTGGGAAGATACCATACAGAAGTTGGTATCATTCTTTGTTGGTTTGAGAAATCTGTGGATCATCCTGTGCTAGATTTTAATGAGTATACAGGGATTTTTAAAGTGTGACCTGGGTTCTTACCTAGATTGAATTTTGTGTTTCCACTCAGAATCAAATTATTAAATGTGCACCCTTCCATAAATACAGTTTCCATGATTAGTGAGGCTGCAATAACTGTGCTCAACTGGAAGAGTTTCTGGCCGATTCCAAAACTTCAGAAATAGCCAGCACTCTATGTATTTGGAAGGAAAAATGGGAACCAAAAATGTGGAACAAAACAGGCAAATTTTCTTTGCAGTTATCCACAATTGATAAATGACATTAATTAAAGCCAAGAATAACCATACTGTCCCTTCATAACAGGAATTACTATAGTGGTACTCTAAACAAATTTCCGAAAGAAAAATAAGATGACCAACAGAAAGAGAAAGGGAGCAGAAAGAAAAAACATGGTAAAAAAAATCAGAGGAAAAATAGAATAACACACATTTGAGCAGCAAGAAAACAGGGAGATGTGGCATAGCAAAAAAGTACAGATTGCGGAAAGAAGAGATTGGGGTGTGCACACACAAGGAACAGTGGAGAAGACAGGGGTATGTTGGGAGTTTGAGTGCTGCTTCCATTCTTTTAAGCTAAAGCATAATGTAAAATTTTTAGTGTTAGCAAAAATCATACAATAATGCTAGAAGGGTTGCATTCAGGCACTACTACTACTCATAGTTCCACTAGTAGAAAGTCTACTCAGAGTGAGTCTTCAAGGAATCCTAAAGACAGCAAAGGATTGAGCATAAGAGGCAAGAGGACATTATTTAACAGCAACCATTTGCCAATTACCTGCATCCAAATGTTTACAAAGGAGCTGTGTGCTTATGTTAATAAGCTTGTTATGTACATTAGTAATGCCAATAAGGAGAAAACATAAAACTGTTAGTTCTGCTATGGAGAAGATAACAAAATTCTGTGAACAGGGAATCCTCTAACACTAGGATTTTGACAAATAACAAGAGTTACTCATCACCTCCCAAAATTTCCTATGTCAAACAAAGGCGGGTACAGCATTTACAAGTGTAAGAGAACTTCTACACATGCATTTCTACTGTCTTGACAGAACTTACCCTCCTTGTAACGATGGGATCAATTTCATTTGGATCTTTGTGTGCGAACATCATTAAGTCAGCATTTAGTGTTCGTATCCTCTGAAATCTCAGGCGAATAAAGCGAGCAGAGGTGAATTCCAGTAATACATGTGAAGGATCATCAGCACTAGGCCGTCCATTAATTAGAGAAGTGTGAATCTGAAGACAGAATTATTAAAGCAATAAGAAATTAGATGACAGCAATTCTGCCATGATTATGCCAACAAATGTCATTGAAGGCACTGTGTGAATGCCTTTGTAAATGTAAAACGCCTTCTTTCTTTTGAAAGCAGATTTCCCCACAAAACTATTCCATGTACTCACCAACCCCAGGTATGGAGAGGCTTTACAGTAAACACATTTTGAGCAAAGGAAAGTAATCGGCCACAGAAAGATTGTAGCACCAAGTGCATATATGTACCAAGGCCTCCGTGATGCAGGCAACTCATTTCCCCTCCTCTAGTCTAAAATAGGTATTTTCAAGCTAGAGAACAACCAAAAGGCTCAAAAAATTTAAATTAAAGCAGTAGATACTGGGAATGGGATTCAGAATTCAACAGGAGACAGTTTGCACCTCTTACAGTGGTTGTCATCAAAAGACTTATGCACTAGGTGTTTTCTAAAACCAGGACAAGGTAACTTTTGAAACACTGAAAACTACAACAGCTAGATGAGACAAAATAAGCATTCATAAGCATCTCCCCTTTCCCACTCTCTCTTTACACAATCCATCGTTTCCTTTGAACCCTTTTCTCAGCAAGCTGAAGCAACTTCCTGGGTTGCAACAGCTTTTACCTGGTCCCCAAGGAAGGTCTTTACCACCTTGGAGAACTCTGTTCAGCATTTGTTTTTCCAAAGATGCTACCAATCTCTGCTTACACCGTGGCTTCCGTAAAGCTTGTCCCCCTTTCTCTGCCTGCCTCTCTTAAATTCTAGAAATTTTCTAGGTGTGCTCTGTGGTTCTTTCATAAAGAGACTCTCTGACTCCAACTGAAGCATCAAGGGCAAGGCAACAAAAATAAGCAAACTTCTTCCTCTCCTGCCTTTTTAGCTGATCATGGCATACGTTAGCTGTGAATCACCAAAATAAAACAGATGGGCTGCTACAGAATTGTTCTTGGAAAAGGCCTACAAGAAGTAGAATGTCAGGTATAGCAAAATATTGTTAATGAGTACCTACGGGGAGGGAGGAAAGAAACCATTAATTTTCCTGTATTCTGAAGTGTTAAATTTTAATTGGGGCATTTGTATTACAGGCTGGTACACTGAAAGAATGTTCAGATGCTGAGCCAAATGTGCAGAGCATTAGAACAGATAAGAGAATTTTTTACTCTTTGCAATCAACGTGTTGTGCACCTTACATCAGCGCCCTGAGTGAGAGGTCAGGCTACGCAGCCATTTTCTGTCACTGAACATGATCATATTACCACTGTTTTAGGTAAACAGCTGCACTCAGAAGGCCAGCTGGCACTCCTCACACCGAGGAGAGACAGCAAATCTACTGCCCCCAGCAAAGCAGTAGTTCTTCCTGTCCTGGAGCGTTCACTGGCACTGGATAGAAGACTTATTGAACAACTGCTGTCTTGCACTGGCCATATGATACTATTAACTTATTTATTTTCACTACCAATAGGGAAACCCTAAGCATTGTCACGTCCAGCTTCCTTCTCCACTGTGTCCACAGGTACACAAAATCACTGGGAGCGACTCTGCCAGGAGCAACTGTCATATCTTGCCTGAGTATGAATCAGCACCTCCAGGCTTCTGCCATGCTATCTCCAGGAATAAGTGATATTGCTACCTCCTCCTGAGATCATGACAACACTCTCGCTTTGAGATCTGACTCAGTTTTGCTTCTGATTACAAGTAATTAAATTAAAAGAGACAGTTGGCTGGAAATGAACAGAATAAAATGCTATGAAAAAGACAGGGTACAAACAAAAGATTATAATAAAACTCCCAGAGAAAGCAAGGAGGAGCTACTGAATGAGAAACGTCTGGCTACCATCAGGAAAAAACACATGACCAGAGGGAGCAAACTGTTCCAGTCCCTGGTGAAAAGAGAGAGAAGAATGTGTGTGGCGAGCAAACTTCAAAAGAAGCCGGGAGATGGTGGCAATAGGTCCAGTGGAAACTGACAGATCTTTCCAAAAGAAGTAAGATTTTTAGTAGGAATACGTGCCTAAAGACTTCTTTGCATAATATTTACCTGTGAGCAAGGAAATACATTTCTTTTTATTTTTTTTTTTCACACTGTCATTTCCTTCCTTTAAACAGGATCCAAGAGATTTCTTTCTTATAGGCATCAGACATGGATGGGTTACAGTTTAAAGTAGCAGAATACTAAAGACTGAACTTTGATATTCCAGAGATAAAGAAGAAATATATCTAAATTAGTGCTGAAAACATCTCCTAGCTCACCCTGAAACAGCAACAGCACTGTGGCTATAAGCAGCACAGTAGTCTGATTATCTAGTCAAAAAGACAAAAAATTAAGATTTTGGGGGTGCAGGGAGAAAGATGCAGGTAAAAGCCCATGTATCAGAATAAGCATGCGCCCACAGAGAGTTAAAAGTATGAATCACAGGCACAACTTGACCCCAAATAACACAGCTGACAAATAGCAGTCATATCTTTTGATTTATATTATTTTAAAAAGAGTAAATTTAGTCTTAAGACACCGATGGGGGAAAAAAACCCCACCACCTTGGAGTGGTAGTTTTAAAAAATTAAAATGTAAATTAACAAAATAAAACAAGAGGAATTCTTTTCAGAATAGACCCCCTTTTTAAAAGGTTTCATGTATCTATCTGCCAGCAGCACGTCTATTTGGCAAGGCTAAACTGGTAGAGATGATGACTTCCATTTATATTGTCATTCATGCTTGTGTTTAAATGTTTCACAATTTAATTTTAAAACAACAAACAAATAATTTCTCATAATTACTGAAATGCAGCTATGTCCTGTGTGAAATGTGGCACCTGTTCAAACATGTACACCAAAATGACACTTAAATTAGGAAATTAAAACTGGGTAGTTTTATCAAGATTCATCTGAAGGGAAAATTTTACACAGGCAAAATTAATTACTTTAAATTATTTCTCCTCCTCTCAACATCTGTGATGAAATCATTAATTTCTCCCTAGAAACATTCAGAATCAACTTGAAGAGCATCCAACTAAGTTGTTCCTACTCCTTGAAAAGAGATTAAGGAAGAAACTAAGGGTACTTTGGGAACATCTGCCATTAATCAGGAATAAAGAGTAAGAATTTTAAATAACATTTTTAAAAGAAGTATAAGGAGAAATCAGACTTACAATATTTTCAACATGACTCTCACAATGAGACATCACCCTGTTTTTCCAGAGCACGCTTTCTCTTTTCATCTCACCCCACTGTCTTGCACCTATTTGTAAGACACTGTCCGTGTGATCGCACATTTTCACTCAAGACACTAACGTGGCCTCTACCCTCCAAATATTTCTAAATCAGATCTGAAAACTGTTCCAGTGAACACAACCCTCAATATCCCTCTGCCATTATGCCATCCAAGATCATCATAGTACTTTACATACAGCTCCGAGTCCTGCAAAGACTCAGAGCCCCATTTTCACACAGGCAACTAAGGCACTGACGTCCTGCATGAGCTGTACGTGTGCTGCAGTATGAGCCACACCGGAGTTCTACAGCAGAGCTAAGATCCAAAGCTGAGTCTACCAGGAAAATATTAATACTTTAATCCACCCATTGGGCTGCTACAATTTGGATAATCCAAGTCCCCATGAGGGAAAAATCTCAAATTTTGCTCAGGTTTTATGGACAACTTTTATTTACCCATTCCAAGATTGAGGTAATCACTGTTTTGGATTCTAAATGAAAGCGATGCAGATTTCAAACCTATAAAATTTTTCCTTAGCAAGGAGTTTTTCCAGGATTATAGTCCAACAAATGCGATCTTTGGGGAAAATTAGCATTCCCTTACAAACATCTAAACATTACCACAATGAAAACCAAATTCTCATTTTCTAAAATAATTTTGAATGGTATCTGATTTGTCAGCCAGTTCAATAGTCAGAACTATTCAAGCAAAATGGTATGACGACCTTTTCCAGTAGCTGCATTAGCAACTGTATTTTCAAAAGGATTATATCACAGAATCAGAGAATGGTTGAGGTTGGAGGGGACCTCCAGAGATCATCTGTTCCAACACCCTTGCTCAAACAAGGCAACCTAGAGCCAGTTGCTCAGGATCACATCCAGATGGCTTTTGAATATCTTCAAGGACGGAGACTCCACAACCTCCCTGGGAAACCTGTCCCAGTGCTCAGTCATGTTAAACAAACATTTCCTGATGTTCAAATGGAATCTCCGGTGTTTCAGTTTGTGCCCATTGCCTCTGATCCTGTCACTGGGCACCACTGAAAAGAGCCTGGCTCCATCTTCTTTGCACCATCCCATTAGATATTTATACACATTGATGAAATCGCCCCTGAGCTTTCTCTGCTCTAGGCTGACCAGTCCCAGCTCTCTCAGCTTTTCTTCGTAGAAGAGATGCTCCAGTCTCTTAATCTCTGTAGTGCTTCACTGGACTCTCCAGTATGTCCATGGCTCTCTTGTATTGAAGACCCCAGAACTGGACTCAGCATTCCAGATATTCACCAGTGCTGAACAGAGGGGAAGGATTACCTCCCTTGACCTGCTGGCAATACTTCGGCTAATGCTGCCCAGGGTGCCATTAACCTTTGCCACAGGGGCACATTGCTGGCTCATATTCAACTTGGTGGCCATCAGGACCCCCGAATCCTTTTCTGCCAAGCTGCTTTCTAGTTGAGTGGTCCCTGGCATATGTTGATGCCTGGGGTTGTTCCTTACCAAGTGCAGGACTTTGCACTTTTTTTTGAACTTCATGAGGTTCCTGTCAGTCCATTGCGCCAGTCTGTAGATGTCCCTCAGGATGGCAGCATGACCTTCTGGCATTATCAGACACTCCTCCCAGTTTGGCATCATCAGCAAACTTGCTGAGGGTACACTCTGCCCCATCCTCCGAACCATTAGTGAAGATGTCGAAAATGATTGGACTCATTAGTACATATTCAAGTTAGTTTAGTTACCACATTATTTATCTTCTGTATTTGGTTTGGAACCAAAATTTCTAACAGTTATTGAAAAAAATGCATGCTCTAGTTAAATGGAAAAAACAGAAATGCCATTTAGTACCACCAAGGACCTACCTAATTCAATGTCCTGTCTCCAACAGAAGCCAATAGAAAACAATTAGGAAAGAATATAAGAAACAGGGCATTTTGAGAGTCATTCCTCTGATATATCATCACTTCCTCTGACTGAACAGTCTAAAATGTTTCCTGAGCTACAGAGTGAATCTGAGTCACAGTGTTTAATGACTACCAATTGGCCTTTTTCTCTATTATCAACCTACTCCCTTTTTCCACCATTATTCCACTCTTCATCACTACAAACACTTGTCCCAATGGGAGGAAATTTTTTTCTTTAAAAAAAACAAACCACAATAAAAATAACTGTCTTAGGTGGGGTTGGTTTGTGGCATTTTGGATTTTCTTTTCCTTTTAAACCTGGAATTCAGATTATTAATCATTTCAGTGACAGTGTTCTAGTTTTTCATTTGAGGAAATTGTGATTAGTCAGCATCATTTCATTTTTGAACTTCAGTATGACGTTAAATCAACTTTATTCAGAGAACTGTTGAGAATGCTACAAGTTCTCTACTCTGAAGAGAATTTAGTCCAACACTAGCCCATCAGCATTCACGCACAACTCTTTTTTTTCTTACATGTATTATTTAAGTTTAACAACACTAATTTTCATATAGTATTTTTCACTTAGTATCGCAAGGTGCTAATAGAACAAATCCTCTTAAATTTTGCATTACCAACACATGCTGCTATTACAGAGTTTTCTGATTTTCCAGATTGCCTACATGTTGAACAACACAGACACTACTAAAGATATTCCAAGGACATCTCAGTACATTAGAATGTCTGGACCATGTCAGAACCAAAAGACCTATCTAGCATTGCAGCCTGCCTTATACAGTAGTCAAAACAACATGCTAACAATAAGACAAGCAAGCATATATTATTCTTTCTCGGGGGATTTCCTGAGCTATAGACAGTTTCTATCAGGTCAGTCTCACCTAAAATCCAGGTCACCTTTTAAAATGTACACCCATCATGTAATAACAATTTTCTCATCTCATTTACATGTCATAGGGAAAAAGATCCTTCTTTTGCTTGTTTTAAACCTGGCCCCTACTAAATTCACTTAATACTTCCTAGCTCTTAAATTGGAACAAAGTATATCTTTCTACCAGGTCTATTCTTCATTACATTTCTTTACTACTAGTTAGTATGAGGTTCATTAAGGCCAAGTGCCAGGTCCTGCACTTGGGTCACAGCAATCCCATGCAATGGCACAGGCTTGGGGAACAGTGGCTGGAAAGCTGCCCAGCGAAAAAGCACCTGGTGTTGTTGGTCGATGGATGGCTGAATATGAGTCAGAAGTGTGCCCAGGTGGCCAAGAAGGCCAACAGCATCCCGGCTTGTATCAGAAATAGTGTGGCCAGCAAGACTAGGGAAGTGATTGTCCCCCTGTACTCAACACCAGTGAACCTGTACCTTGAATACTGTGTTCAGTTTTGGGCCCCTCACTAATAAGAAAGACATTGAGGTGCTGGAGCGTGTCCACAGAAGGACAACGAAGGTGGTGAAGGGTCTAGAGCACAAGTCTTATGAGGAGCGGCTGAGGGAACTGGGGTTGTTCAGCCTGGAGAAAAGGGGGCTAAGGGTAGACCTTACTGCTCTCTACAACTACCTGAAAGGAGGTTGTAGGGGGGTGGGGTTGGTCTCTTCACCCAGGTAACAAGTGATAGGACAAGAGGAAACAGCCTCAAGTTGTGCCAGTTTGGGTTCAGATTGGATATTAGGAAAAATTTCTTCATGGAGAGGGTTGTCAAGCACTGGAACAGGCTGTCCAGGGAAGTGGCTGAGTCATCATCCCTGGAGTTATTTAAAATACATGTAGACATGGTGCTTAGGGACATGGTTTAGTGGTGGACTTGGCAGTGCTAGGTTAATGGCTGGACTCAATCTTAAAGGTCTTTACCAGCCTAAATGAGTCTATGATTCTATGATTAGAATTAGCTGGCACAGATACCAGGCTTCCAGATTTGTAATTTCCTAAGGAATGTTTCTAAAAAACTGGTGTTTCATTTGACACCCCACACTCCCCAGTTACTGAGAATATTTGTAAATTTGAGGTTAAATAGTAACCTTTATAATTCACCTACTTTAGCCTAGAGTTCCTTTTCACTATCCAATTTATCAATTATTTCTGTGCCTCTGCAGTTAACCTAGTTTGCGACTGCTTCTCCAACTCCTCTCCTGTAAATAATGTTTCCAGTGCAGAAACCCTTCTGACAGTCTCTGTAGCAAAAACTGATTCAAATCATTAATTTAGTTTTTCAGCAATGACCTTATCTTTCTTGAATGCTCTTTGATCATCTCTCAGCCCACCAATTCTCTGGCAGACTTCTTGAATCTGATGTGTTTGAAAAAAGGTTTATTTCAACTTCATACTCAGTCACTCAGAATCTTTTTCACATCTTTATTGTGTTTTAACACTTCATTTGCTGGAGCTTATTTTCCTACCTCTTTCCTCTTTTAGAGGAGAAGACACGACTTCCATTCATAAATGATACTACTTTACTTTATCTATTATCTATTACCTTTCCTTAGTTTATGGTTTAAACATGTTGTACATTCTTAAATGTAGCATGCATGTGTGTGCAATGCTATCTTTAAACAAACTCTAGGCTGTCTTAAAATTTTTTAGCTGTTTGACCAGCTTTTCTATTTTTAAATTGTACTTTGGCAGATTTGTTTTCCCCTGGGATGTTGCATTTTGAGTATTCTGTGGTTATTTTTACATAACAATTGTTCAACAATTAATATTCCTGACCAGGATCTGTGCACTGTTTAGGACTAAATCGTGGGTTCCTTTACTAGCTGCACAAAGAACAACCAGGTGTTTAAGAACTACTCTTTTGCATTACATTCCATTCTGACACCTACACAGCCTGCCAAAGGGTTACAGAAGGCTGACGTTATATTCCTTTGGCACTTCCACACTTCTGTTTGGGCAATTGCTTATATAACTAACCTATGCTGTCTCTATTTAGGTGCTGAATTTTATTTCATAGAAATCTCATACACCATTTTATTTCTGCTGCCATAGGGCCACTCAGTCTTTCCTAAACAACTTCTTGTTTCTGATGTGCCTATTTTGTCACCGATTTCCAATACCCTTTAAGGGTAGGTATTAATTAGGACAGCAAATAACTCTTCTGAGCTGATGGGTATGGATACTTTTGCAGATACCAGGGCAATACTTTGATGCATCCAGTCCTAGCTTCTGTAACAAAGACACCTGAGAGGACTTGCAATGTGCTCCAGCCAGATGGCCATCAGACCTTTGAGCCATATGACCAGAATTTCGCAACACATTTCACTGAGTTTCTGCCACTGAGAGGTGACAGACGTAGCCTAAGAAACTGTTTGCCATTTTAGGCATTAGACAAAGTCTCATACATTAATGAACATGGGCTTATTTAGATTGTACTTGAAACGAGTCTTCAGAACAAAGTATCACCCTGCACTCCACTACGTATTTGTATACTTTGATAAAATTCCCCTGAGACTTCTCTCTTAAGGCTAAGCAATCCCAGACCTCTCAGCCTCTACTTGTAGGACAGATGCTCCAAGTCCTTGATCACTTTACTTGACTTGCTCCAAAATGTCCACATCTCTCTTGTACTGAGGAGCACAGAACCAGCCACAGGCTCTCCAGGTGTGCTCTCATCACTGCTGAGAAGTTGGGGAAGGATCACCCGCCTCAGCCTGCTGGTGACACTCTAATGCAGCCCAGGACACTGCTGGGTTTCTTTGCTACACAGGCACATTGCTGGCTTATGTTCAACGTGGTGTACACCGCTGCTGTCACTCACTGTTTCCTCCTGATGGTCCTGGGTGATTTAGCCACAACTGGCTCACGTGTCTCATTGAACAGAGCTCCCAGCCCATCATCTGCTACCAGGCACTGAGCTATAGGGTAGCTGCCTATCTGCAGGCAGAGAAGGAGCCTCTCTCCTGGTGTCAGAAGTCATCAGTTTGCAGTCTTCACCATCATGGGAGTCTCCATTTCTGAACCAACAGGCACAGACTCTGCCTGCCTTTATTTTGGTACGGTTGTGGCTTCAGGCCACAGAGCCCCAGAGAAAAGTCAATCTCTTTCCTGTCACCCCTGATGTTGTGCATTCTGCTGACATCCTCCTGCAGTTCTTTTACTTGGTCACACAAATCCCCAACCAGAGCAAACATTCTGCAGGCAAGGACACCATCTCTTTCTGCCTCAACCTCGGCAAGAGATCCCAGACACTTCTTGCAGCCTCAGAGGCGAAGATCCGCACCCTCCCTCCCTCCAGAACTCAGCCTGAGTCAAGGGCTCTGCTGTACTGGGGTAGTTGCTCCAGTCTGTGCCCAGACTGTGCCTCACCACCACTGTTGATCACAAAGCCACTGCCCCTCCTTTCTGCCGCTCCTTCTGTGCACGTTTCTACATGAACTGACGTGCAAATGTGCAGCATGTTAGCTATCTCTGTTGTTTTACATAATGCAGCAGTAAAAATGTTGCTGCTTTGCATGGAAGTATATTATCAACTGCTAAGTTACTCAAAATTAATACACTTCAACAAAGTTTTAAAGAATTTTAGTATGTACAATGTTCTCATTCAAATTTAAAGTATCCAACTGGTGTATTTTTCTACTTAGAGCTTTGGTATTTGAAGTTAGTTACTTTGCCAAGCAATTTGAGTGCAGTCAATCTCAAGCTGTTTGTAGGACATAAAAACCCCCAGCTGTTTGGCTATGTCTCATGGAGTTTCTATGTTCACTTTACTTTCAAGAAAACAGCATCATGAACCAGTATGCTTTTCGCCCATGCCTCTCTATATACTGAATGTTAGATAAACTGGAAGACTTAACTCTTTCATAAAAAGTGAAGGTTACTTAGTGTAATTTGTCACAAGGATGGAGCAAGAATATCACTCTACAATAGTGGTAAAGAACTCACTTTGTTCAAGTGCTCAGTTTCTCTTGGACATCATACCAAGACTGTGGGCTTCAAGCCTGATGTTCTGCTTCAAGCAGTGGTCTGAACCTAAAATATTGTCAAGGAAGGCTAATTTCTCACTAAAATTTAATCTCAAACAGCAGCATAAAGGAGAGAAAAGCTTCTATCCTGCACAAAGAGACTTGCCACTTAATAATCAGCAGTGGAGAAGACAGATGTCAGTCTTAGAATGATTTAATGAGAAAGGTACTCTATGGTTTACATTCTCAAGTTATGCAAGCACATCAATATGAAGATGGACAGTACTGAGCATCAATTTTTCCACAAGTGATTCGGTAGCTCTCATAATTCTCCTACCCAATACCAGCTTTAATTATCTGTTGCTTGTAGCTCATTTGCAGTAAATGTAAAATTCCTGTTGATTAATTAATCTCTTGGCATCTTATATTTAATCCCTAAAGACAAAAGTTCTGGGAGTTTTCTTAGTGGGAGCCCTAACCTATCGTTGGAGTCAGTTTCAAAACTAGAATAGAAGATGAAAGCATATGCCAGAACTCAGCATCCAATTTTTCATCATAAATACATATTTATGATAATTGTATATATTAGAAATAGTGTATTTGGCAAGGTTTGCTGTACTTCTAATAAATATCTCACTATCTTAATAAATTAATGTTTTACTAAGTGAAAGCACAACTCCCTTCTGTGCCTGGCTAATGAGTACAAGAGCTGCTTGAAATGCAGTGCTTAAACTTGCATTAAAATGTCAAGGGCTATGCACGTCAAACTCTATCTCAACTAACTCATTCCCCCTAAGAATACAGGCAAATGTCAGCTTAACGAACTGTTTAGCAAATACTATTGTGTCATTGACAACTATACCCTGCAGCTTAAGCTAAATAAGGCTTCATCTCTTCAGTTCTGATTAACTTGCTTTTGTCATTTTCCTCTTTCCGATTTCACCTGAAACTTAAATGGCTTATTCTAGCCACTGCTTTTCTGTGGTTCCTGCAAATCTCATGCTTTTCATTTTTGGACAAGAAAAAAATTGTCAAAGACATCATCTTGCATACTTTTAAACAGAATGCTCATTGTCAGAGCAATAGTTACTAATAAATCACAGAATAATAAGGAATTTGATTACCTTGAAAGTATATTTGTCACTTCAAGCTCTTATTTTCTTTTTGTTACTGTCTTAACCAAGTGAAAACACTACACCATACTGTAGTTTCAGCAACAGTTATGCATACTGCTCTTCATAAAGGATTCAGACAGGACATGAGGCCTGGAATACCGTACTTTAACACAACGATGATCGCTTGTGTTCTACTGGCTCTTCAAAGTGTACTTGCAAGTGGGACTCCATCTCTTAATACAGTAAAAAGGTATTTTATGCTTAGTAATAACTAACAAGATAGCTGGAAAAGAAGTTAAAGGTTTGTCTTTTACAGGAATATTCTCAAAGACGAAAGACACTGAACCAGTATTTTTAAGAGAGTTATCTACAAGCAGGTAGATTGGCAATGTGTTATATGTTCTAACACATACCACAGGTGAATTATGATTTTAAACTGTCAAATGATAGCTGTTTTAAATTTCACTGCACACACCAGTAGTCTGACCTCTGATGTCTGAAAACACGTACAACCACTGTCATTCCAGTTTACATTTTGTCAGTGTCATACAGCTCCTGCCTAATCTAGTGGCCCTTAAGCAAGCAGATAAGAATAAGAAAGGATGCCACATGAACTCAATAGCCTACGCCAATGGCAACTCTACGTGCAAAGCAATTCTGAAAATTGTGTTCCTCTAGGTTCTGATCAAGCAGAGGTGAAACATGCCGGCACTCCCGAGTTCAACTCTGTCGCTTGAAGGATGAAATACAGTGGTCTGTCAAATATGTTCTTCACAAGTACTCAAAAAAGCACAACATAAAAATCTAAATTATGCTATTTTTTTAAAAAAGCACTAAAGTGATGTGGCACATCATCCTAAAAGGATATTCTTTCATTACTACTTTTTAAAATAGTATGCTTCTTTTTGAACAATTATCACGAATAGGACAAGTAATTCCAAATGAATGACTAAAACAGGAAAGTTATGTTTTCTTGCAGATTATAATAAAAAGCATTCTGATCCCCAAATGTAACTAAAGGGCTTCTAACTATGCCAAAACAAACAATATTTAACACCCACCACCACCAACCCTTCCTTCCCAAGATATTATGATTTCTCTTATTTGTTATTTTATTGTTCTAAAAACTCATGGCACTTTCCTCTAGATTTTTTCATGAATGAGATGCTCTGTGGAGCGCACTGTAAAATTACAGACAAATTACTGCCAGAACAGAATGGTGACCAGTAGAAAGAAAATCCACAGGAACTTGTCCAGCTGTAAGCAGTTGCAAAGGGCTGCCAAAACACAACTGCTGATGTAAAAAAGGCAGAATGTGAGGATTTAAGATGTTCAAACAGTAAACAAGTACATCTGCTCCGGAATGTTATCATTAAATAAACTGCAGTAATATACTTTACATTACTGCAGCATTCTGGTTTTGAACTACAACTCTGAAGCATTTTGAACTGGGGAAATTTCAGCAAAACTTTTTGTGTTCTTTTGCACTGCAGACCCCTATGTGGAAAAGCCCATTGCAATTACTGTTCTAGCAACACCTGTAACCTATCATTTGGAACACACACTGATGAATGTTTTTCAAAAACAGATGGGATCCCTTTGAAAAGTAAGCATTCAATGCCTTTAGAACTATTTTTAATGCTTTAAAAAGAAAGAAGAAACAGGACCCTCAGCTGCAGAATAGAAGTCACTTTGATGCCTCTCCCACTCCGAACCTGCTCTTTTCAAATTTGGAGCTGTTTTATAGGGACTAATATGAGAAACTTTATTTCTAAGTAGCACAGAATGAACAGCCCAGAGCAAAAACGGTATTATAAATCTGTAAAACACAGGAGATTAAAGAATTAGGTACATGAAAGCAACTTTTTATTCTTTGCTCCTATAACTAATAGTTGTAAAGTTACAAAAATAGCAGTGCTTACTTTGGCTACAAAAGCTAAACTGGACAGTGTTATGTCAAACACTCAACTGTTTGGGGTTTTCAGATTTCATTTATGATATATGATACAAAACAGTATGACATGCATAGTAAGCCAGTGTACTGGTTTTGCCTGGGATAGAGTTAATTTTCTTCATCATACATTGTATGGGGCTATGTTTTGGATCTGTGAGGAAAACAGATTGATAACACAGGGATGTTCCAGCTATTGCTGAGCAGCACTTACACACCATCAAGACCTTTTCTGCTTCTCACACTGTCCCTCCCCAGCGAGTTGGCTGGGGGTGCACAGGAGGTTGGGGGGGGGCACAGCTGGGAGAGCTGACCCCAACTGACCAAAGGGATATTTCTTACCGTGTGAGACCATGCTCAGCAATAAAAGCTGGGGAGCAAGTTTGCCAGAGCTATTAAACTGTTCTTTCAAAATTGTGCTTCCTTCAGACAAAGAAAAGCTCTACTGTGGCTACTTCTTTATGCCCCTCTGTAGGGAGCTCAAGGCACAGAATTCACCTGCTACAGACTTACCATCCTTGGCATTCCTATTATGTCTCAATTGCCTATCAACTTTATTATTCTGATGCATTTGAAAAAGCTTCTCATATTGTTTCTTTGGCCTTCAGCATTGCATTTTGTCTTACTGTGATTTTATGTTAATTTATAAATTCCTGCTTTCCTGGCTCAGACGAGATTGTTTATATGATGTCTTTTGGTTTCTAATGCCTATTATATACTCTGGTATTTTATCCTGCTACCTTTTTGGGTACTCTAAGATTTTATTTTTTTTTTATAAGTAGCCTGCATAAGCTTCCACAGACTTCAGAAGAAAGCATATAAAAATATATTTCCACCTTTAGAGACCACCATACCTTTTTGGCTATCTTTCCTAGGAGCACATCAAATAGTGAAAATATTATTCCCACTTTACAGAACAGTCTTTAAATAACAGTATTCTGAACTATCAGGTCCTACACTCTTCTCACAAAATTTTGAGTTGCTTCCTTTAAGTTCTCCAATTAGACTGCTTCTTGGAAGAACATTTGAGGACACAAAACCCAGCTTCTACTCGTGGCAGTTAGCCAGTCTATGAGAAGCTAACTGTAGTTTACTTTCTCACCATGGTGTTTATTTTTGCCTTCTTTTTTTTCTTCAAATCCTCCTTAGTTAGTTTCACCACCTTGATTAAGTGGTACTGCAGTCCCAACTTTTCCTCCTCTTATTTAGGCATGAAATACCAGTTTTCTCAGACATAATGCTGTTTGCTGATACAATTTAGCTACTTACCCAACTTGTCTCTGTGATTTCTTCATTCATGTGATCTGGAGTCTAGATCTCAGTCAAAGAATGTGTACATTGGTATCACAGTGTCTCATTGACTAACTTTCCCTGTATTGATTTTCTGAGACAATTACCATCTAAACTAAAACCTCCAGGTAAACTATGCTTCATGGATTTGATTTTCTTTTACCTAAAACTCCTTTGTACTGACATTAAAGTATACCTACCTTTGGTCTCAGGCTGACCTATTCACATGTCCCTGCTTCAGTGAGATTTTATTGATCAAAATTACTCCTCCATGTAGGCCACCTGGATTTTAACAAAGTTACCTTGAAAAGAATTATTCATTTTTGACTA
The DNA here is from genome assembly GCA_013398295.1 of Chionis minor. Classification (NCBI taxonomy): domain Eukaryota; kingdom Metazoa; phylum Chordata; class Aves; order Charadriiformes; family Chionidae; genus Chionis; species Chionis minor. The sequence goes on along the minus strand of VZSF01000109.1, from coordinate 262,611 downwards.
CACAGATTTTTATTATTTAAACATTAAAGAATGATTCATCTTGAATGAGACACTCACTAGATTTCTCCTAGACCCTGTTTTTAAATTACTTTATAACCTTTACTGCTTTTTCCTCTCTCATGTCTGCATCTCTCAGATGCTTACCATCCTTACCAAGTCGGTAAACCCTTTTATGCCTTTGGCCACCAGACTCATTAAAAACAAGAAAATCTATTCTTTCTCCCAGTAATTATTCACGACTGTCAGTAACTTCTCAAAAAAAAACCCAAAAAAACCCAAAAAAACAACCCAAGCCACACCCAGCAACCAAACCCTTAGAAAGTTATGTTGTAATTTTCTCATCTAAATATAATAACCCTTCAAAATGCAATAGACAGGTAAAATAAGTGTGGTTTCACCTCTTAGTGGAAAAGCGATTACAAGTAGTATTTCATTTAAGAAAAATTTTCTATTTAGTATTTCAGTTGTGTGGGTAAGGTCTTCAAGTATCAGTTCCCCCGCCCCCAAAACAACTACCTGCTCAGGATCTTCAGGTCCCCTAATCAAGCAGAAGAGAAAGAAACTCACCAAGTTAAAACCAGAGTTCTTGTTTTGCTGCCAGTATGAAATCTACTACTGTCCAAAAATCAGCTACCAGACTCAAAAAGAAGAGAAGTTTGGCTCATTACAAGTAAATACCAAGACTTAGGTGTATCATTTCCCTTTGCATCAGTAAAAGAGTATGCTGAGTTACAAACTATATTTACGGGCATGAGTCCTCCTTTTATGATCTGGAAAAACTACCATAGATTTACATAAAGATGTGCAACACATCTCTTTTCAGTAAGCACTGCAATCAATAAATGATGGATGAATGCTAAAGAAAAAAGGTAAATCTTCTAATCAATTTGACCCTTCAACTTCAAACTGAAAGACTGCTCTGTATAGTACATACTTTATATATTGCAACTTTATTACTTTTTAAGTCTTATGATTCATGTGATTAATCAGCTTTTCTTTTTTTCCAGAAATGGTAGAAATTACAACATGAGTTTCTGCTTAGGGACAGAAGACATGCCAAGATAGAAAAGTGGACTGTCTGACTAACCACACAAAAGAAACTTTCATTCCAACTTGGCCCATGGAGAAGTATTAGTAAATGTCCTTCCTTTTCTTTTTACAATGATGTGGGACTGTTGTATTACTTATATGTAGCTTTTCACAGTTGTTTTCTCTTTGGTGCATAATTTAAAAGTAACTTATACATTTTAGATCCACTCTTTTTTCCTACAATATTAAATATCAGAAACTCAAATTCAGTATGAACTATCAACTTAAAAATATTACAGTAGGTTTTCCTTTTCTCAGGCAAAAATTAACAGTGAATGTTGCTATAATGCAATTACAGAATTACTGACTTGCAAGATTAGTGTACAAGATTTGAACAAATTATTGCAAAGACTATTCTCATCGTGCATAATAAAGTAATTTAAAGTTGTCTGAAATTAAATTCTGCATGTTTTCAAAATTCTCCTATGACATTGAGACATACATCAAATGCTTAATTTGTTTTTTCCTTTTATGTATCTATGCATGTACATTAGGAAATCAGGAAATGTTAATAATTTTATATTGGTGACACAATACAGCATTGTGAACATGGAATGTGTAAAATTTAGCCATTTATTTAGCAGTCATTTGTTAAATGTCTTTTTTTCCCCTCAGATTAGCTACTCAAGTTTAGTTTTACTAGGTCAAATACAAAAAAGACAAAACCCAAAAAGCAACAAAATGAATTAGACCTGGATCTTTGTTGAAACCTCAAATCTCTTTTTGTTTCTTTTTGTAAACTGTTTCTTACATAGCTGTTCTAAGTGGAAATTTTGGGCCAGCTGAAAGCTTATGTGCCAGATCCCTGTAGAAAATCCATATTCTATTCCTTCTTGGTATAGAAGGAATGCTTTTAAAACACTCAAAAAAGGAAACTCACAAGTAGAAGTTATCACAGTCATTTCACTGAGACCAATCATACACAAAAAGATGATATCCAAAACCACAGCTTGACCATAAGACTTCCTGAAGCTGCTGTAGCCAGAAGGTGGGTGTGGAAAGGGAAGCAAACAAAATATAAACCAAGAGCAATAGTGAGAATAAAGTATGAAGTAATCCAGAATGTTAACCAGTGACTTTTTAATCACTGAAGTTGTGGAACATTGAATTAAATGAGATAAACAGTCTTCACAAAGGACCTGATCCAAAGTTTATTGACTTCAGAGGAAAGAACTTTAATGATAGGCACCATTTATCTAAGGATCCTGTTGGCTGTCCCCACTCCTAATCACTACAAAATACTAACTGTGCATGTGAGACAGAAAAGCAAGATGAGAATGATCCTAGGTTGATGGGACACTTGGATTTCAGTCCAGAGAAAACCTGGTTCATTATTTTTTACAAATGAAGCTATGGCAGCTGGTTAAATAGCCATCATACTCAAAGTATGCTAAAAACCTGGCAAACAGGACATGTTCTTGAATGCAAGGACTGCATCTGATAAGATCTCGACTAGCTGAACTTTACTTTAGGCAAAAAGACAGTCACACATCCTCTATTCACAGTTTTGTAAAATTTGTTTTCATTGTCTTCGCATTGTTAAAAAAAATTAAGATAACCAAATAAAATGGTTTCATTCAGCATTACATGGAACAACTCATATCGCTCAAAATTAAAATTTTCCTCTCACTGTCTTGAAAAAAAAAATCTGAATAATTTAAAATTATTATTCTCCCTGTTCAGATGTCAAGCTGAAAAAAATTGTTCACAGAATCCTATTTTGGAATTTCTGACTCAGACTGCATTCACTAGTCTATGTCTAATGTCTTTGTCTAAATTGTGATGCTGGAATTAGAACCAGCTGAAATTTCTGAACAGTTTCATGCGTTAAGAATAGATTGTTACCTAGTTTTTTGTATCATCTACCTTTTGCAATGACAATATATCAACAAAACAGTGGTGCAAGACAACATATGCCATAATCACAAATACTCTAAGGAAATGTACAGAGATGCTCATCAAATATATGGAAATTTAGCATACTCATGAGAAATGCCTAAGGTGACTGCAGCTGAGGGCACGGAGTGATATTACTGGCATTAGTTTTTACTGTACAGAAGTCTTTTCCATATCTTACGCTACCGAAAAGAAACTTATCACTGTTAGTCAAGGTGAACTGACAGTTCAGACTCTAGAATATGATTTCACAATAAAGACAAGATGCTGAATGTAGGCTAGGAGCTGAGAGGATCAAATCAAAAATAGGAATTATAGAGACAGGAACAATACTGCAATCCACAAACTCTTACACAATTTTTTTCAGAAACACTGGCGCATCTTGTTATGGTTTGAGAAACCCACAACAACTTATTGTTGTTTAGATAATTTTCTACCACCCAATGACCCCTCCCCACCTGCAAAGCGGAATCGAGGAAAAACAAGGAAACCCGAGGGTTGAAATACAAATAGATTTAATAGAATAAGACTAGATAATTAACATTAATAGCACTAAAGAACCATTATTGATCCCAATACCAATATAAAATATACAAGGATTATACTCAGCCGATTCTATCAGTAGGAAGCTGGGCACTCCCAGCAGTGGACAGCAAAAGTTGGACACCGTGAGCTTCGGAGGGAAGGGAAGGCCTCAGAAGTCTGGGACCGGGGCAAATTCTCTGGAGTATCGCCATCAAGGGAGAGAGAGCTTTGCAGCAAACTTTCTAATTTATACTGAATGTGATGTTCATGGTATGAAATAATTCTGTTGGCCAGCTTGGGTCAAGTGCTCAGGTCTTGCTCCTCCTCATCCCTGCACGTGGCAATCTTGAAAACACTGAGATCTTGAAACCCACACACCATAGTGGCTGTAACGTAAACATTTTCACAAATTCAGACACTGGAGTCTTCTAAAAGTACAGTTTTGCCCAGCATTATGAGAGGATTTAGTCCTGTGTTGCTCAAACCAGGACACATCTGTATCACTTAATATTAGTAAAAAAATCATCACAAAATTTTTGGTCTGCAACTGAATACGTTTCAATTTTGAGTACTTCAAAAAATGCTGACCCTCTGTCCTCTTAGCATTGACATTCTCAGACTCCCAGTAAAAAAAAACTAAATCTGGCTTTGGGGAGAATGGACTTGAAGTCCATTTGTCTTTTTCCTTTGGTCTCTATGAAGTAACGAGACTACAGTGAACAGGACAAGCAATGTGGTATGAAGAGAAGAAAACTAGTAAGAAAACATTGGGAAGCAGCGGAGATCAATGCCTCCACTGGCACCATCGGTCCAAGGCTAGCCCAGAGGACAGCAAATTTCTTGGGGAGGGAGAAGCTCAAAATGAACCGAGACATGAAGCACAGAGACGTGTTTAAAAAGAGGCAGAGTACTAGCATTCAAGTAGTGCGGCAAGTGAACAAAATAACAAAACACTACCATCAAGGAACTTGTTTCTGTTTTTTTTTTTTCTTTTTTACATATTTAGTAAGCACTATGAATTTCCAGTTGAATTAATAAAATAAAGACTAATGAATATGCTTATACAGACTAGTCTTTATTACCACAGAACCAGTATTTCATTTTTTCTACCTCACACTTACATTGCCACCATCACAGGAGTGGTAAGAGGTTAAGCATTTGAATGAGCAGCACTGAAGCATCACCTCCACAGCAGTATCATTCTCACCACTATAAGGGTGACAGGAAAACTCATTTGTGGAAAAGGAAGGAGACAGGCTACTTAACTCCCACCACAACTCCCCTCCATCACTCCCCTGCTTCAGCCTTAGTGCTGACTACGGCCATACAATAGGCAAGACGAACTTTATTGTTAGAGTCTAGCACTGGGACTCAGAGAACCTTATGCCCCGTTGTTCACTGTCACGGTTTCAGCTGGGACCGAGTTAACTTTCTTGCTAGCAGCTGGTGTAGTGCTATGATTTAGATTTGGGATGAGAAACAGTGATGATAGTGCACTAATGTTTTTGGTTATTGCTAAGCAGTCAAAGACTTTTCTGCTCCTCACACCACCCCGCCAGCAAGCAAGCTGGAAGGGCAGAAGTTGGGAGGGGACACAGCCAGGACAGCTGACCCCAGCTGACCAAAGGGACATTTCATACCATGTGACGTCATGCTCAGTATATAAAGCTGGGAGGAAAAGAAAGGGGGGGACATTATGAGACCTGGTGCTTTGTCTTCCCAAGTAACCATTAGGCTTGATGGAACCCTGCTTTCCTAGAGATGGCTAAAGACCTGCCTGACAATAGGAAGCAGCAAATGAATTCCTTGTTTTGCTTTGCTTGCATGTTCCGATTTTGCTTTACTTATTAAACTGCCTTTGTCTCAACCCATGAGTTTTTCCTCACTTTTACTCTTCTGATTCTCTTCCTCATCTCAACCAGGGAAGTGAGGGAGTGGCTGCATGGCCCTAGTTGCTGGCTGTGGCTAAACCACGACATTCACACAGACAGCTCTTGCTAAAGTCTTTTATCTGTAATTGTTACCTTTGTGAACATGGAAATAATACTATGCAGTTTACTGATCAACAGTTAAGTCATCTCAGAAATCCTTTATAAGCATGATGTACTAGTGCTAATATCTTTCAGAAAGTACTGCCAAGTACTTTTCATTTAAAACAATATATAGTGTTAAAAAAAGCCTCAAACTGAGGAAGCTGAATTGAATCTACTGCCTAGTATTGTCTCTTGCTCAGGAATCAGTATCCAAAATTCCCTCTCAGGAAATTTGCTAACGATCTGTTAGTACTAACCTTCCCACTGTAAAGACATAACCTTTCTGTGGGCTGAATTCTTAGATAGATCAAGGTTAAGGTTTCATGCTGCAAAAGTCTTAAACTCTTGTAACGGCCTGCACAAATACTACGTGAGCACCATATGTTTTCAGAAGAAATAGAGAAGACACTGTTTGATTTAGTACCTGGCATTACTCTGGCAGTAGAATCATGCTAATGACATTTATACAGACGTGAGATTACAACATGGTCCATTCAAATGGTTTAGCCAGCAAAAAATACTCATATCTGTCTATCCATTCAAATATCTGCACTTCATTCATTGCTTTGGCATCTTAGTCCTTTAAGAACTGTAGAAAAGATGAGAAAAGTGTGACTCTGAGAATTATAAAAGGTGAAGAAGTAAATTTGAAGCAAAAATTATTTTAAACAAAAAAATTAGAGAGGAAGTACATTTGATCTGGGAGAAAGGCATCATGAAGAGGTGAAAAAGGATGGAAAGATCAGCAAAAGAAAGGAAACTAAGTGGGAATTTTAATACCTGAAGTTGGAAAGGAAGCCAGCAAGGCCAAAGTGGTGCAGAACTTAGGGCTAAGCTATTAATATTTTTAAGTGATACCATTATTATTTCTTCCTAGAGAAAACATTAGATTTCAGTGAGCAACAATGCTCAGCAGCAATCCAAAATAGCAAGCTAGAAGCAAGATTTGTAGACAATTTGTAGCAACAAGTAGAAAATACAATTAGATTACTATAAACCCATGGTTCATCCACACCTTGAATACCACTGTCCCCTAATCTTAAAATGAACAAATACACACTGGGAAAAGTTCAGAGAAGGACAAGAAGATGATGAAATGAATGAATACCTTCTGTATAAAAAAACGCAACAGAATATGGTAGGGGTCTTCAGCCTGGAAAACAGATGACTTAAGTAAAAATACGACAAATCTATAAAATGATAAAAGACATAGGGAAAATGTTTTCAGGTTGACTGTTCACCAACTTTTTTAATACAAGAATTGGGGTTCATCAAATGAAACACATGGGAGCCAAGCTACAATGAAACAAAAGGAGTTGATTCTTTGTACAACGGGTACCAGATATGTGGAAATAATTGCCAAAGGATGTAAAGAATGCAAGAACTCCAGAGGGGTCTGAGATAAGGATGGAAAAGTATTTGGAATATGGATTCATGAACAGTACGAAAAGGCCAGAACACATCAGGATGAGGAAATTGCATGAGCTGAAAAAGTGCTGGATATAACATACAGTTCTAATACCTAAGTTATTTTAAAATCCTTTTTCATGCACCGCTTTAGTTTTTAAAAACCAGTATTACAAAAATACTGCATATTCTTCTGTGGGTATAACTTTTTTTTTTTTTTTAATTGGGTTAAGTCTACATAGTAAATGTAATGCTGAAAGTAGCTTGACATTGTTGAAGTAAATGATCTTTAACACTGATTAGTCATTTAAAAGGTGTATTTGGGCTCTGCTACTCAAAAATGTTCAAGTAGCAGATGTACAACAATATTGGTTGGTTGGATTTGATGATCCCTTCCAACCTAGACGATTCTATGATTCTATATTACCTGCCTAATAATAGTCTGATAGTCATTATCAATATGGTCATGTCAACTACCTGATAGTCACATCAAGTGCTTCACAAATGTCACTTGCTGATAAGAAACAAGCAACACCCAGGGCTGTGTTTGATCTGAAGCATCTAGGCAACCTTTTTGGAAATTTGGTACACTTGGCATATTGCAATTAGGTGGCATTCTCACTTCTAGAATCAGATTAGTTTCCCTCAAATACAGGGCTAATATCTTTCAGGTTTTCGATCTTTAAATGTCAGGGCAGATCATTCTCAGAAACTGAAAATAACATATGAAAAACACCTCACAAAGGAGGGGCAGAGATTGCTTCTCTTATTCAGTGCAAGGAAATTTTTACTGAATCCTGAAATTTCACCTCTCCATTGCCTTGTTAGGATGATTAAAAATATATGGCTTTCTTCACTGGTTGCAACTTGTGGCAGAGATACATTTATGGATTTCTTCTCATGATACCAAATTAGTATTGCAGGAATTAGCAGGGAGTGATGTTCACAGCATCCTGATACAGCTAATCTACATCTCAGTTTCATTCTTCCATGAAATACGAAATACAAAAAAACAAGTAACAATGTGATGGAAAGCCATAAAGCTCACAATTGCACAAATGTATTTGGTGATGGGGAGGTATGAGCTAAAAATTAAAAAAAAAAAAAAATTAAAAAAATGTAAAAGCTTTCATTTAGGATTGGGACAAATTAATGTTTAACTCCTCTCCCCCACTGCTTCCCCCCTAATCTTCTGACATTGTTAATATTTTCAGCTCCGTTCCTCCTTGAGTATAAGGCAAGCTGAACGCGTTCCTGAAGAAAGAGCCAGACAGCATAAGACAGCTCTCTAACCTATCTCCGTCTTGAATAGGAGTCAAAAATACCTAGGAAGGGTTTCAACATTGCTGTCCCGTGCATCGAGTCTCTACGAGGCTAATGACAAGTGCGGACTACATCACCAGGAAGCAGAAACTAGACAGTAATGCTACCCTGAGCAAGACCTTCAGGAGAACACCTTGCCTCTGATAATTCTGAGAAAGGGTGACTGGGATTGAAAAAGAGACCAGTGTTATCTCTGTGTCCTGCCAAGAGATTCTTCCATTGGCTGCACCCAGCACTTAGACACACAAACACTTTTGAAGGAAAAGTATTCCTCATCTACAGCCACTTCAGCTTCTGCTCTCTTAATCCAACCTGTTTGTTTTAAATCTGCCTACTAAACTGACAAATAATGCTCAGCGTTTGTAACTTCTGTATAACCTAAACTCTACCCAAATGCAGTAATAGCCTTCAAAGCAGCATCCTCTGGAAACAGATTCTGCCCCAAAAGAGGGAGGAGTTTCTTCTCCTTGAAAGTTTACATAACTTCCACACAACAATAATCATTATAATACTTGAAAAACAACTTTCTGTCGGAACTTCTCTGTGATGACACTAATACGAACTAATAAGGAGTCAATTGGCTATTCCAATTAAGAATTGAAAAGGTGGGCATTAAATTCACAACCTCTTCTTGGATTTTATACTTTCCGAAAGCCTCATTGTAGAGAAATGCAATGTTTCCCAGAATATGAGGGGTTTTTCTTCTTGACTTCTTAGTAAAAGCAAGTGCTTTCCCATCAGTTTATTTAAACCTTTCTCCCACTGTCTTCACTGGATTTGACTTTCAATCTCTGCTTGCACAGAGAATTAAGCTGTGCCAGAAATTGTTGTCTAGCAGAAGAAGAAAGATTGCAATAAAAAACGTGCAAACTAGATGTAAAACATCAGAGGCTCCTGTGTCAGGGAAACGAAGCAAAAATCACCATGGTAACCCGATAATTTTTAGTTCTCAACCTAATAATCATCTAAGGAAATAAAGAAAAAAAGAAATACCAGCCTGAAACAGTGTTTAAGTAAAGATGAAAATGTCACAAAATGGGCATTCTTCTTTACCCAAAAATAGCAGCCTCATCCCACCAGTTATTATCCCTTATATAAATGACTCTTTCTGAGTTAGTGCCCCAAAAAATTACCATTAAAGCAAGAAACATCCATTCAGTAAAAGTTAGCGAGTAACTCATTAATATAACTGATCTCTTACAGTTCTTTTTCTGGCTTGGGGACACTGAGGCAGTGGAACTTACTTTTTCATTCTGAAATAGTATTTTGGGAAACCTTAGCATTTACATTTATTGATGGCATATCGGAAACATCAACAGCAAAAGTCTGCCTTTGCCAGTGTGATACAGAGACACTCCGGTCTTCCTATGATTTTTTCACGTATCCCTGATCTTAGACAGCATGGAAACTGGAATGCTAACAATCTCTCTGCATTCAAGTCTAAAGTTTCGAGAGAAATTTATTATTTGATAATTTCTCAGTTTTGTTCATTCAGAAGCTGTCATTATCCAACTTTCTATTAATTCATGAAAATATTCAATAGAACTATTTTATGAAATAATTCTTGGTCTACAGATTGTTTATTCACATTTGACTGAGTGAACTTAAACTTGTGCTAGTTACACTGACCTGAAGATAAATCACATAGGGTCTTTGTTTGTTTGCTGCCTTTTTGTTGTTGTTCTTTCAGTTGTTGATGGCTTTAATTCTGTGATTGGCCAAGAGAATATTACTGGTGCAAACAGTGACAATATTAAACACCCTAAATATTTTGCTTAGAATTAACATTTCTGGAAATACTCCAATCAACCAAGTCACTGATTAAAATGTTAATTGAAAACACACATGAAAAGAACATATTCTGCTTTTTCTAAGATGACAAGTTTTAACTTAAGACAGAACTGTGGATGTAGATTTAGCTCTGAAAATGGCTTGTCAACTGATGCTCCTTCTGCACTTCGTCAGGTTTCCTAAGCACACAGCAAAATGGTGTGCCTAAATAGCTCATGGGGTTTGAAGCAAAGGAAAGGTACTTAATGCACATTTCATAACTCTGTCAGTCTTACAAAATGTCTGTAATATCTGATACATAGAACAAAAATCCTACCCTGGAACAAAAATAAATGATATGCAGATGTAGTACCAGTGAAAGACCAGGAGCCAGGCAGATATCACCTACAACTTACCTGCAAGTAAATCTGATATTGGTATGAATTGTATTATTTTTCATGTTACTTGCTTAATGAAATATGAAAAAGAATTAACCTGGCTTAATTCTGTATTAATGCTATGTATTTTATAATGCAGTCTATAGCTACTCAGACCGATGAAACTAGTGTTTTACTTATGAAAAGAATATTGTTAAAAATGTAAGCTGATTAATTCATGTGGAATGATAGTCCTCCGGTCACTATAAAAGTTAAGGTTTAGGCTTTTCATTTCAAGATGTTCTCTGTCTACTAGGGCCATATCTCAGATCAATAACTACCTATGTGAGGTAAGATTAACTTAAGGTGGCTTAAATCACACGCCTTTAATAGAGTATGACTGTATCTAACAATTCACAAAAGGAAAGTCCTTTTTAATTTGATATCCTTCTATGATAAGGTCACCTACCTAATGGATGAAGGGAAGGCGGTGGATGTAGTTTTTCTGGATTTTAGTAAGGCTTTTGATACTGTCCCTCACAGCATCCTTCTGGACCAGTTGTCGAACTGTGGATGAGTGGGATCACAGTGCTCTGGGTGAAGAACTGACTGAAAGGCAGAGCTCAAAGGGCTGTAATGAATGGGGCTACATCTGGATAGCGACCAGTCACCAGGAGGTGTTCCTCATGCTTGAATTCTAGGGCCAATTCTGTTCATTATATTTATCAATGATCTGGATGCAGGAATTAAATGCACTATTAGCAAATTTGCTGATGATACCAAACTGGGAGATGCTGTTGCCTCTTCTGAGGGACGGGACGCCTTGCAGAGGGATCTGGATAGATTGGAGCATTGAGCTACGATTAATGGGATGAAATGTAATAAGTCAAAAGGATGGAGTAATGTCAAGCACAAGTACAAACTAGGAGAGGTGTGGTTGGAGAGCAGACCTGCAGAAAGGGATCTGGAGGTGCTACTCAACAGCAGGCTCAATACGAGTCAGCAGCGTGCCCTGGCAGCCAAGAGGACAAACTGCATCCTGGGGTGCATCAAACACAGCACAACCAGCCCATCAAAGCAGGTGATTATCCCTCTGTATTCAGCACTGGTGCGGCCTCACCTTGAGTACTGTGTGCAGTTCAGGGCTTCACCATTTAAGACAGGCGTGAAGGACCTTGAATGTGTCCAGAGGAGGGCAACAAAGCTTAATGGAAGAGCTGGAAGCAATGTCCTATGAGGATCAGCGAAGAACTTGGGGCTTGTCTAGTTTGGAGAGAAGGAGGACGACGGGTGACCTCATTGCTCTCTACAGCTTCCTGAGGAGGGGAACTGGAGGGGGAGGTGCTGATCTCTTCTACCTGGGATCCAGTGGTAGGACATGTAGGAATGGTTCAAAGCTGCACCAGGGGAGGTTTAGACTGGACATTAGGAAGCATTTCTTTACCGAGAGGGTGGTCAGACACTGCAACAGGCTTCCTAGAGAGGCAGTCAATGCCCCAAGACTGTCAGTCTTTAAGAGGCATTTGTACAATGCGCTTAACAACATGCTTTAACTTTTGGTCAGCCCCAAATTGGTCAGGCAGTTGGACTAGATGATCATTATAGGTCCCTTGCAAATCAAATAGTCTATTCTAATTCCCCTTTGCCAAGTGGAATGAAACAGATGTATTCCTCCTTTTGAAGTCTTCTTTCCACTTAAACAAACTGTTTATCAGACAGGTTCAGGACAGAACACCAATTACAGCACAGCAGGCCAAGTTAAAAATTATTAACTGCACAGTTAAGATTGGAATTAAGTTCCACTCAATTCAGCAGGACTTAAGCCAACGTTTCGGTCACAGATGCAAACCAGCATGTTGAATAAAAGCCCTTTGCTATTTAACTCAGCCAATGAAGAGCACAAGGAGGCACTGGTTTAACCAAGAGGACAGCAGACTACTGGAATCAATATCTGTGTGCAAGAGAATTAGATAATCAAAGAAACTGAACAATGTAATTTAAATTAATTATTGGGATAATTACCTTAGTATTATACTTCCAGTGCAGACATGTTCTCCCCAAAAAAATGTATAAAATTTCTTTGCAAGTGATACACTGTTAACTCATGTTCTGTTCACCCCTCAAAAAGCACCAGCTGGAAACATTTTGAAAACATAGCACATATGTATGCACTATTTCTTTTAATATCACTTTATCTACTCCTGCTAGATTTTACAAGAACAAATACCCATTCAAATGACACAACTACGAATGCTACAACTACAAACACAGAGTATTTGCGATGATTTTTCCTAGATGTGCAAATGATTTCCTATCTGAAAATACCTATGAGACTCCTTTAGATCCAAGCTTACATCTTTTTCAAGTGTATCAGCAGGATATTTTCATTGAAAGTTGTACTTTTCTATTTTTGCAGCTGGCATTGCAAAGTTCCTGTGATTATAAACAAACTATACATACCTATATCCAGTATTCAAAAATAATTGTATTAACAATTTTGTATGTCAATGTTGCCTTACATGTAGGAGGAAAAAAGAGAGTAAGTTCGTACCTCTTTATATGGAGATAAGCCATTAAAAAAGAGGAGCAGAAACAATTAACAGAACGATAAATTTTGAGGCCAAACTTTCACAGAACATCATTAGACAACAAAAAATCTGTAAATAAATAAATACTTCAGATCTAGTGCACTTTCAAGACACATTAACTCCTTGAATTACCAAGTTATGTGCAAAGCAAGTGTTGGGAAAAAAAATTGTGGAAAAAATGCACACTTGGAATTTGGTACACGTGGCACTCTCTTCATTTTAAGTGGCTGAAAATACTGCATTTTCAGCTACAGTTGTTACATTTGCCTTGTTCTTTCAACCACAGTTCCTCATTCTCACCTCCACCACATCTCTTCTACACCCTCAGTTAAAACAAATGACTGGTCCATGATTCACGATGAAACAGCAGTGGCCTCTGACGAGAAGAACTAATAGGCATATGCAGGGGCAGAGGGTCAGTTACAAGCTCTTAAATGCAGTAAATTAAACTCTCAGTAAAATCATTACCATTTAACATCCTAGCTCATACACAGGGACTGAAAACATGACTCAAAGAAAAGTCTTTTAATGACTTCACTGATTTTTCCCAGTATTCTCACCTTGGTTCACAAGTGAGACGGGAACATATTTCAAGCTCCTAAAGATGTCGGAAAGTACTACTGCCTTGTTCTACCTAATAACTCTTTTACCTTTTGTTTTACTTTGTAGAATACGCTTATAAGAATGTGCCTTGTATGCATTTATATAAGACCAGGTAAGATGAGTTTTTTAAAATTGCAAATAGACCACCTCCCCTTTTTCAAGCATACCGAAAGACTCTATGTCTAATCAAGGCAGATATTTGCCAACTAAGCAAAGGGGTATTTTTCTGCCAGGTTAAAGTGCATGGAGTAACATCTAATCTTACCTCTCCATTCTCCAAAGGATGGATTTTGGAATAATAAGAAGTGCATATGACTTCATCATCTTTTATATAGGATGGAGTTCCAGGACGGGGATGGATGTTGTAGCGTGTCAGGCACTCGCTGTCTGTGATAGCGTAATACTGCCATGGTTGATAGTCTACTCCATCCAGCGAACGCTCTAGTATCCAATTACCAGGTCGAGGGGAGTTAGCTGCTTTCACAATAACATATGCAATCTGGAAAATCTGAAAAATAGACGAATTGTTAAAATATATGTAAATACATAATTATAAATTCATTCCAACTTCATAATAGCTACCAAACTAACAACAGTAAATATGATAATGTTAGGGTTTTTTTCCTTAAAAATGCAACATGGTCTCAGATTCCATTGAAACTCTTTAACTAGAGAATTAAATTCTCTGCTAACACTTCTGAAAAAAAAGATGAGTTGCATTAGGCCAATAAAGACTTTGAAAATAGAATTAAAAAGCACTCTAAATTCCACATAGCTTAGTAGGTAATTGCTAAGCTGCAGTTTCAGTCAAATGTTTGCTAAAGTTTTTTCATTTTGTAGAAGTGGGTTTGTTTTTCTGTATGTGTATTTATAGATATACACTTTCTGCAGTGTTTAAGAGTTGCCAAACTCTGTTACAACTTTATCACTGTTTAGAAAAAACATAGGTTGAAGCTATTGAAAGGTAATCTCGTCATGCTGAAATCATTCTACAAAACATTCTTGTTTTAATCACATGACTCAGCACTGTGGCCATAAATAAGCTTTATGAGACAGAGACATATCAAATATCACTATAAACAGAATGTAAGCATGTAATCAATGCTCATTACGGTCCATTTCACCTGCCTATTCAATTGATTTATTAAGGTTTATTTCTGTTTACAGGCCCGCTAGAAAGCAAGCCACAAACAGTATATTTGCATTTGCAGAATGGCATACATTCATGACGTAGTTTTGGTTTGGTTTGGTTTTTTTTTAACCTGGTAACATCTAAATGCTGCAGAGGTGGAACTGAAGCTAAGGAAAAGAAACAGCAATTTCCATTAGAAAAGCAGAACATAGAGTAAGTTAATATTTTTCAGATGCAGAGTCTGCACACAAGGATGCCAGAGGGTATCACAGAGAGAACAGTGTTGATTTAATATTTAATGTTTTCTATATCGGATAGTCATTGTAAAGAAGCTGCATGATTCAAACTTAGGCCACACAAAATCTGTTGTGAATACTTAAATAATCAGTAACCCTGATGAAAGAAGATCTTACAGTAACAGATGAAAGAAACAGTAAGAAGATTCAAATTGTTTTTTTAATAACCACTAGTATTATTATAAAATAGAAATTATGTTGTGGCAGGCTGCTGCAGATACTACAGTACATTGGATGACTGAGGCAAAGAAAACATTTAACTCCATTGTCATTCTGTGTAGATGGTGAGAACATGGTAAGATCCACAACTGCTTCAGTCAGGAAGTCAAATCACTAACAACCAAAGTTTTTCAGTGGGAATAAGAAGTGGGTGAGGCTGTATTTATTTCAACTTGAAAAACACGTGTATAACCACACGTTCATGGAGGATTATCTCAAGTTACCAATATTCTTCTCCAATAGCACAAAAGAAATTCTCCAAAGACAAGGAGAAGCCTGTTTCATTTCATTGTTTCAATGGAAATCATACAATCACTTGTTCCCCATTTCACAAATACCCTTTCCTCTCTTAATCTCATACATAGTTATATTTCATTGTGGCCACAAATAACCATAACTGTAACTATACTGGATCAGTATCACCAATACTGTTTACAATAAACGGAAAAAAACCACATTAATATACTTGTTCAAACTGTTCCTCTCCAGTTAAGCCCTTTGAAATTACACAAAATAGCTGGAGTGTTTAACTATTTATTATTCCCTAGGGGAGGTAATGAGCAAAAGCTATATTTTAAGGAACTAGTTTATCAAGAGTTATTTTGTATGTTGTCCTTTGCATGAGTAAAGAATCCAATGTAAAATGTAAATTACTTTTTACACCAGCATGATCTAGTCAAACCACATAAACTCTTTCAACTCCAGCCATTCAGAATAGAGATTTCATTCTAGAGTATTTCTAAATAACTTTTTTAAAAAAATTAAATAAGCGTATTACCCCAAGTTTTCAAAATAAGACTATTCCTCATATGTTGAATGGATAGTAACTAAGATTAAACACATTGCTAGGGTTTCTACCATGGAAGATCTGTGGTTTAGGACATACCTGAGAATAAAATCATAATCTTAGGCGTCCATGTATAGTTTCTTTTGTGGAAGTCCTAAAATTTGCAAAACTTCACAGAAGATTTAATGCTATATACTGCCTTTAGCCAAAAAAACATTTAGCTCTGCAAACATCTTGGATGAATTGGCTCTGTGGGGCCAAGAGGTGTAATCAACAGGAAGTCCTTTCTTGTTTGCTTGCTTTGAAACACTAGGCTGTGTGGGAGAGCGAAACTTTCTACAGTTACTTTTCAAATTAGAACCTTATTTCAGTAACATTTCCTGCACATCCTGATGAAGATTTGTTTGAAGTTTTATTTATTACCTTCTGGGATAGCATACTGTTTGACTGCAATTTATTATATACCTTTGGCTTTGATTATTTTTAGCATACTTTGTAAATGAAACTGCCACAAAATTTTATTAAAAAAAGCACGGAGAGGAAACGGCATATTGCAGGTCATAGTGGAATGAACATTATTTCTCTTAATCTAAACTTGACAAGTAAAAAAGCTTGTTAACATAAATAGGAGAGTACATGTGAAGAGCTGGTTTAACTCTTGAGTTTAACTACTACTCAGTTACAGATTTTGGCCTGATCCAGACTACTACTACTGTCCTAGCCTCTAAGAGTTCCTGCAGTGTCTTCTGCACCAGCACCGAGCTATCTGCAGCCTACTGACATGTGAAACATTCTCTTTTCTCTCTATTCAACTCTCTATTCAAAAGTGGAACTGAAAGATTGTTTTGTATAAAACAAAATGATTTCCTGGGCAGAGAAACTGAGCTGGAACTAAAGACCAGAATTTTTAAATGTTGTTAGGCTGCTAACGTTAATTGCAGTCAAGGGAAGATGAGCAAGCGCACACATCAAAAACATAGCCCGATTGATATTCCTGATTTTTCTCACTAAGGCTAGGCTGAAGAAAGTACAGGATGCTAATCCAGGCTTCTTGGAAACACCTTTTCTTTGGGTGACAGCTAGACTTGTAGGGCGTTAGCATGAATCAGGAAGACGGTTGTCCCAGCTTAGAGAGCTACCCTAGTTGCTACCAGCTCATCACAGTGCTATGGCACAGACAACAAACATAGCGTGTTCCATGCTTTAATGTGCTTTCTAGACAAGTCAACAATAACAACTAGTGCAGAAAAAAACAGACTAGAATTATTGACAGCTGTATGATGATTCTCAAGCAAGTCAATGTCATTGAAGCAACACTGAGCTTCCAACCAATTGGAAACCTGTCTTTCTCCAGCTACAGAAGTAACCATTCTTTTATTATGGAGTTGCTTAGCAAATGGTATTCTGGTGACTATAATACAACCAGCAAGAACTTTGTGGCAGGAGAATACTAATACCAATAAAGCCTAATGTATCACTGACTTGCTGTATTTGTTTCCAGAATCCAAGAAAATAGCATCAATAAGCCGATAGATGTCAACTGATGTAATAATTGTACAATCTTAGGGCACATATGGTTTTATACAAAGCCAATACAATGTCACCTGGAGACCAAAGCTTGCTGATAAAAATGCAAAAACTGAGCAACACCAAGCTGACTAGTAGCATGTAATAGTCCATTAACACAGCTGCCAAAGTGCAGCTGGTGGTTTTTTCTACTTGCTCTGCTCATGTGACCATAGTGTAATTATGAGAGTGGGAGGGAAATAGTCTAAATAGTCCTTTAAGCCTTTCCCAAATTATAGACAACATAATAACATAATCCTCAAGGTGAGAAACAAAATGAGTCTTGGGTCTCATTTTCACTGGTAATTGTCTCAGCAGTGAGATCTGTGAAGCACATATTGTGAGGAACAGTTCCGTAAGTTATAGCACTGTATCTTCTTATGAACGCCTCATAAGACATAGAACAGTGCATCCTACTATACAGGATAATTTGCTACACTAATATTATTCAGATAGAGCTGAAGCGAATCATTAATCTGCAAAGGGTTAGCTAGTGAAGCAGGAAATCTCATTGTGCCTGACTCCCACCTGCACTTCTATTTAAAAAATAAATCCTTCAGTTAGAAACTGTTCATGTAAGTCAGAATATCATCAGAGAAAAAATACAGAACCACACAATTCTATAGAAGTATTTCCATTTCATTTTCGCACCAGAAGACTGCAATAGCTCTAATAGAGGCTTCCATCAGCAATCTGGTGTAAACTCTCTATCTACTTATTTACCGTAATTATATTATGTTGTTGATTATTATTCCAGTTCAGTGGTCAAGTAAACATGGTATTCTTTTATAGAGTAGAATGCAGAATTGGGTCGAGGGTTTATTTCCTTACAGACTGGCATAAATAGTGTTAAAACTTGTGGTCTTAAACATCCCACAGATCTATTCAACCAGTCATTTAAGTGCTCTTAGAGATAGCAAAGCACTGCAGACACCCCTTGACCCAATGCGAAATCCAGAAATCCGGCTGGATGAGACAACTGAGAAAGCTATCTCTGAATGTCCTGCAGGCTAACAGGGGTTACTGCCCACAGGGGGTATGACCCATTAAGAGGAGCAGGGAAGAGAACATTTTTGGACTGCGTAAAATTTATTTGGGGTGTGTGGAGGGGATTGTGTAAAGCGATGAGACTTACTATGGAACATTTAGGGGAGGGAATAAAGGCAGGGAAAGGGAGGGATCAAGGGGGATTGGGGAGGAATAAGTATGAGATAGAGGAAAAAGGAGATAAAAGGAACGAGTTGACTGTAAACAGCTAGCTGGTTGGCATGTTTGTCCTGACCTCGATCATTGAACTCTGTCCTATTTTCTCATTAAATCCTGTTTCTAAGTACCTTCCACTTAGGTGCGCTCCCTCTTTTGAGCGGGTATGTGCAAAGAAGAGTTAACTTTAAGCTCAACTAGCCAGCAAGTGGAAGAGGTCTGAATACCGTAATTAGAGTAGGGCTGCAAATCTCCAAGGCTCTTCTGTTTTGGTGCCAACAGCTGGGGACACCAGTGAGACTGAGGCCAGCTAGTGGATGGATTATCTAAGGCCAGCTACTGGAGTGTTGCATGCTGTGTATGCATCCATAGATGTAAACACACACTCCCCTAGCAGACTTTAATCCTAATCAGCTGGAGAGGACGACCAGGATGAGGCAGCCCGTGCTGCCTTTGTGCGAGTGCTGTGCGTTCATGTGGGTGCGGGTAGGGCGCTGCGGTCTGTTTATGTTGCTCTGTGCATCCGTGTGTGTGCGTGTTTCACTCTCAGAAATATCAGGTCTGCCTTGCTACAGTCTGAATGTGAAGACAGAGCCACAGCAGCCTTGCATCCATCAGGCTACCAATACAGTAACTTCTGGTACGTAGGATGACCTACAAACAGGAATCACAGATCTAAACAAACTGTCCATGCAAAACAGTATTCCTCAATCTTTACACTCATGTACAAAAACGACTGTTATATTTTATTATTCAAATTAAATACTACATTTGCACTATTTTTCACTTTGGAATTGCCTCTCCTGCAGGCTTAAGACATGAAACAGACCAAATCCAACTACTTCTCCTAATGAGCTAAAGCAGAGGTTTTGTGAGTTTAAGAAAGAGCTCCTCATGTTCTCAGAGGCCAATATCAGTTCCTTATGATTCTGTTTGTGTCTATTGTTTATGAGAGTAGACAGTTTTGATGCAAGAAATTTCAAACAATTGGCTATTTATGAACAACTAACCTTCTCATTTCAGTCTCACATCCAACTCAGACAGAGAAAAAGCGTAATTTAGAAATGGAGTGGCTCTCCAGATTCCTCAAATGACCATCTAGCACGTATCTTTTTCTATCGCTGTCCTGAGAGACAGTGGCCACGGTTTCAAACATTCTGCTCACAGTTAGAAATTCTGTAATTGAAAATGCTGGCATGGGGAAAAAAAAAATAAAAAAGATGCTTAGCAGGGCTCGGCTAATACCAGTTCAGAGAGCTGAACAGCTCCCTGCCGTGCTGCAGTTTGCCTTCTAATGACAATGTCTCTCCTGTTCATCTGAGCTTCTTCCAACTGAAATGCTGCTACCAGATGGGGAATTTGGGCTGAAAGATACACATGCTTCATTCCAACACACTTTTTTTTCCACAGTGCTGCAAACAATTCTGGTTACTAGCTAGCAGGGCATCATCTGTCCCAGAAAAACTGTAGCTGCAAATGTCATGCAGAATAAGATGTCCACAGCACTTCATGGGAAAAACTGACAAAGATTTTACCATAGCAAACCTTGAAAAGCTCTAAGGTGGGTGTCTCCAAATCAAGGCAAGTTTCAGTTAGAGATCTTTCATCTTTTCTAATTAAGACAAAAATTCACTCATGTAGAATGGTCAGTCCCATTCAGAAAATACTTGCAAAATGTGCATTTAAAAAAAAAAATATTAAAAATACCTCAACTTACAACAATCTCAGGTTTCTCCCTCCCCTGTATATAATTGCTAGAGAGGCTCAGGTTCCTTTAAGAACATTTTCTTCTCCATGAGAAAAATAGATCCTTTATTAATACCTCTCAACTCTTGCTCATGTTATAAGTAAGAGATGATTATAACTTGTGTCATTTAAAAAAAAAATTAAAAGCAAATTCTATTAAACCAGTGCACTTTATAAAATGTCAAACTGTAAAGCTCTCAAGTTGTCCAGCTGTTGAATATCTAAGATACATTAAGCCAAATGGAGGGAGTCAGTACCTGCAAAGTTTCTGGCACTGTGAACTTTGTTCTTTGTAATTTTCTCTGCTGGTTTTCTCCATTACTCACTGTTGAGTTGCTTGTGAAGGCCTCAAAAAGAATAGCTACTTTCTGTCGATCATTTTTGCTGCTCATCATTGGCCTACTGTACACAAGCACTGAGGGCTAAAGTTAGTAATTTCTTTTCACAGTGCTTTCAAATAATAGCAGAAAGCAATTTCTTTTCTCTTTATTTCCTAAGGCTAATCACTTCTTTCCATGGAGAGAAAGTATGGTGAGGCAAGGAAAATTGGTGGAAATGCCAATATTCAAACCTTTCTAAACCTAGACAATAGCAAAGAAGAAGAGAAAAAACAGAAAAGATGGTTCGTTTTTTTTTTCCCCGCTTCTTGATCCAAGACCTGACGCTCAGCCTGAGTCCAGTGGTGTTGAGAGTACCCAGGGTGAAGTGTACTTATTTCCTTCAGTGAGGTTTCTATGCAGTGTCCTCTCACTAGCTGCATTTCAATGACCTATCTGATCCTCTAGCTTGAGAAGAAAAGAACTATCACAGCCATTTTTTTAGGTTCCATTTAAAAGTTCTACAGTGCCAAACCCTGAAACCTAAAGATTTAAAAACTATTCTGTTTCCTCAACTATTCCAGACTCATACCAAGTCTACAATTTAATTCCATAATGAGAACATTAACATAGGTAAAACTATTTAGTCAGATATAGGAACAGCGCATAAGAATCTGCTTTTCCTAGAGAAAAAGTTACTTTTCATAGAATTGTTGGGGTTGGAAGGGAACTTTGAAGATCTAGTCTAACCCTCCTGCCTTAAGCAGGGACATCTTGCACTAGAGGCTGACTGCTCGGTAGTTCCCAGGGTCCTCTTTATCACCTCTTTAAAAACATGTGTGATATTCCCTTTTCTCAAGTCACTGTGGCCTTCACCCAACTGCCATGGCTTTTCAAATATGATGGACACTGACTTAGCAACTACATGAGCCAATTCCCTCAGGATCCTCGGATGTATCTCATCCAAGTTACTCAGATTTCTTTTTTGTACAACAGAGAGCAAGTTCACACTGCACTAATTTTATCAATGTGAAATTAAAGATCTTTTTCAATGTCATGGTTTTTGACTTTTATGCAGAGTGCTAAAAAGTATATAAATAAATACTTGTTACTTAGGGAGGTGACATCTAGCTGTCACCCACCTTGCAGAGAGGTATACAAACAAACTTCTGAAACTGTTGTACTGTTAGCATAGAGCATCTTCTGCATTATCAACATTTAAACTTTTAACATTTTCCTGCTGAAACCTTTGCAAGCTTATACTTTGGGTTCTCTGGAAAAGATATATTATTTATCATATACAATGTATGATAAAAGGCATCATCTTAAGGACCTGGGATTTTCATTTGATTTTGATTGTAAGCATTTTGAGATTAAGATCATTGATCTGAATAAGAAATAGGCATGTACTAACTTACATCCATTCCATGAACACGACAAAATGTTCTCTCCATCTCAATCTGGAAATATTATGCAATATGAACAACTTGAACAATGAAAACATAAACAAAATAGTAACTTGAGCCTTCAAATAAAAAAGAGACTTTTTTCCAAAGTATTTTCAGCCTCTTGTTTGCTTCTTTCTTTTCTTCACTTTCTCTTCATATACAGAATGCTTCATTTCTTTAGCTAAACATGATAACGGTTAAAAAGACTTAAATACATATTCTGGCAGTGATTCTAAGCTGTCTCATGTCCCTAAACTTTGGAAATTTCAAAAACATACAAGGGAACAAGAAAATGGAAAAGAAATGAGATTCTAAATCTGATTTCCAGATGAAAAAAGTGTATGCATGTTCAGTTTTCATTTTTGCTTTTAGTTCTTAATACTTTTTAAATTATCCTAAGAACTGCTTTAGATGTGGGTATGTTGCCTTATGGCATTGCAGGGGATATATGTAATATGAAAAGTGAATTATGAGATTTCACTTTGAGAGACCTGGTCTTCTGGGGCCAGATGGGTTCATCTATCAGAAAAGGGGAAGAACACCTTCGGTCAGAGGCTTGCCAACCTTGTGAAGAGGGCTTTAAACTAGAGCTGCTGGGGGAGGGGAGCCAGAATCCATCCCACTCCTACCAATACAATGCTGATACCAGCAGCAGAAGCCCAAAACCTCAAGATGGATTGCAGGTCAGCAGGAGCGCACATGAGGTGCAGCTGAAAAGAAATATAGCCACTCCAGCCAGGGAGCCAGATTCATCAAGGGCCCAACTTAAATGCATGTATGCGAATGCATTTAACATGGAGAACAAACAAGAGGTGTCAAAGATGTATGCACACCTGCAAGACTATGATCTAACTGGCATCACAGAGACACGGTGGGATCCTATGACTGGAGTGTTTAAATGGACAGATACAGCCTCTTCAGGAAGGACAGGCAGGGGAGACAAGGAGAGGGTGTTGCCCTCTATGTCAAGGACCAGCTGGAGTGAATGGAGCTCTGCCTGGGGACGGATGAGGACCTGACCAAGAGCTTAGGGGTCAAGATCAAAGGTAGGGTAGGGACAGGTGATAATACAGTGGGAGCCTGCTACAAGTCACCTGACCAGGAGAAGCGAGTGGATGAGGCCCTCTATAGCTGGATAGGAGCAGCCTCACGTTCACAAGCCCTGGTGCTCATGGGGTACTTCAACCACCCTGATATCTGCTGGAAGAACAACATAGCAGGCCATACACAATCTGGGAGGTTCCTGGAATGTGTCAATGATAACTTCCTTCTCCAAGTGATGGAGGAGCCAACAAGGAGAGGTGCCATGCTGGACCTTGTTCTCACCAACAAGAATGGTCTGGTGGGGAATGTCATGCTCAAAGGCAGCCTTGGCTGCAGTGATCATGAGATGGTGGAGTTTGAGATCCTTAGGGCAGCAAGGAGGGTGCACAGTAAGCTTGCTACCCAGGACTTCAGGAGAGCAGACCTCGGCCTCTTCAGGGATCTACTTGATGGAATACTGTGGGATAAAGCCCTGGAAGGGAGAGGGGCCCGAGAAAGCTGGATTATATTCAAGGACCATCTCCACCAAGCTCAAGAGCAATGCATCCTGATAAAAAAGAAGTCAGGCAAAAACCCCAGGAGGCCTGCATGGATAAACAAGGAGATCCTGGACAAACTCAAACAGAAAAAGGAAGTCTACAGAGGGTGGAAGCAAGGATAGGTAGCCTGGAAGGAATACAGAGGATTTGTCCAGGCAGCCAGGGATCAGGTTAGGAAGGCTAAAGCCCAGATAGAGTTAAATCTGGTCAGGGACATTAGGGGCAACAAGAAAGCCTTCTACAGGTATATCAGTGACAAAAGGAAGACTGGGGAAGGTGTGGGCCCACTCAGAAAGGAAATGGGAGACCTGGTCACCTAGGATATGGAGAAAGCTGAGGTACTCAACATCTTCACTGGTAAAGGCTCTAACCACACTGCTCAAGTTGCAGAAGGCAAAGGCACAGACTGGGAGAATGAGGTACTGCCCACAGTAGGAAAAGACCAGATCCGAGACCAGCTGAAGAATCTGAAGGTGCACAAGTCCATGGGATCTGATAACATTCATCCACAGGTCCTGAGAGAACTGGTGGATGTAGTTGCCAAGCCAGTATCCATCATATTTGAGAAGTCATGGCAGTCTGTTTAAGTTCCCACTGACTGGCAAGGGGAAAACATAACTTCCATTTTCAAAAAGGGTAAAAAAAAAAGACCTGGGGAACTACAGGCTGGTCAGTCTCACCTCTGTGCCCAGCAAGATTATGGAAGAGATCCTCCTGGAAACTCTGCTAAGGCACATGGAAAATAAGGAGGTGACTGGTGACAGCCAACATGGCATTACTGAGGGGAAATAGTGCCTGACAAATCTGGTTGCCTTCTATAACAAGCTTACAGCATTGGTGGGTAAGGGCAGAGCAACAGATGTCATCTGCCTGGACTTGTGCCAGGCATTTGACACTGTCCAGCATAGCATCGTGGTCTCTAAGTTGGAGAGACATGGATTTAATGGATGGACCACTCAGTGGATAAGGAACTGGCTGGATGGTCACACTCAAAGAGTTGCAGTCAATGGGCCAATGCCCAAGTGGTGAGCAGTGACGAGTTGTGCTCCTCAGAGGTCAGTACTACGACTGTTATTATTTAACATCTTTGTTGGCAACATGAACATTAGGACTGAGTGCACCCTCAGCAAGTTTGTCAATGATACCAACCTGTGTGGAATACCGTGTCCAGCTCTGGAGCCCCCAGCATAAGAAGGACATGGACCTGCTGGACTGGGTCCAGAGGAGAGCCATGAAGATGATCAGAGGATTGGAGCACCTCTGCTATGAAGACGGGCTGAGAGAGTTGGGGTTGTTCAGCCTGGAGAAGAGAAGGCTCCTGGGAGACCTTATAGCAACCTTCCAGCATCTGAAAGGGGCCTACAAGAAATCTGGAGAGGAACTTTTTACAAGGGCATGTAGTGATAGGACAAGGGGTAATGGCTTCCAACTGGAAGAGGGAAGATTTCGATCAGATCTCAAGAAGAAATTTTTCACTATGAGGGTGATGAGACACCAGAACAGGTTGCCCAGGGAAGCTGTGGAGGCCCCATCCCTGGAAGTGTTCAAGTGCAGGTTGGATGAGGCTTTGAGCAACCTGGTCTAGTGGGAGGTGTTCTTGCCCATGGCAGGGGGGTTGGAACTAGATGATCTTTAAGGTCTCTGCCTATCTAAACCATTCTGTGATTTTATGTTACTATGAGTAATTTTATTTATTTCCATCCCATAGCCCCTTTAACAATCAGAATTTACTTCAGAACAGAAAACATACACATTAGGACTCACAACCAATCTTCACCACAAAGTTGTATGTTCTGTTTAAAAGCAAATTCTCTGTTTTTCCATGTTTTGTAGCTGGAGAGGTGCAATGCTTACCTTTCTCTAAGATTCTTCAATCATTTAGTCCACATTAGTCCAAATCAAACAAAGAGAGCTATATTAATGACTGTTTTTACTGTCTAAACTACCTCATTGATAAACAAGTCTCTAAGTGCTTCCACAGAGCACGTGACCTGCTGCACATGGACTTCATGGAGCACAAAGAGAGAGACTAAATTTGTCATCAACAGATTTGATGAAGGGAGTGTGTGTGTGTGTGTGTGTATGTATATATACATACACACAGATATATTCATTCTTTGTTGTTCAGAACACGGGATTAGTTTATGCAGCCCCAAGGCCTCTTTAAACATTTACTTTATTATCATTAGTACTTTTGCAAAAGTGGTTTTAGATCCACCAAAAAATCAAGATCATGATGAGGACAGATGAGGAAAAACTCAGCAAGTCAAATTCAACGCTCTTCAGCAAGCTCTGACAAGCTGTGCACATTATTAAACGGAACAGCTTTTTACCCTGTGCTATCTGAACACTTTTACATCCTGTTAGCCTAAACAAAAGACAATTAAAACCAACCTTAAGCATATTTCATCAAATCATTGTATTAGTACTGGCATAATCACAGAACGTTAGGGGTTGGAAGGGACCTCTGGAGATCATCTGGTCCAACCCCACTGCCAGAGCAGGTCCATCTACAGCAGGTTGCACAGGATGGTGTCCAGGTGGGTTTTGAACGCCTCCAGAGTTGGACACTCCACCACCTCTCTGGGCAGCCTGTTCCAGTGCTCTGCCACCTTCAAAGTAAAGAAGTTCCTCCTCATGTTGAGATGGAACTTCCTATGTTCAAGTTTGTGCCCGTTACCTCTTGTCCTATCACTGGGCACCACTGCAAAAAAGACTGGCCCCCTCTTCCTGGCCCCCTCCCTTTAAGTATTTATAAGCATTGATGAGATCCCCCCTCAGTCTTCTCTTCTCCAGACTAAAAAGACCCAACTCCCTCAACCTTTCCTCATAAGAAAAATGCTCCAGCCCCTTAATCATCTTCATAACCCTTCGTTGTACCCTCTCCAGCAGTTCCCTGTCCTTCTTGAACTGGGGAGCCCAGAACTGGACACGGATGTGGCCTCACCAGGGCAGAATAAAGGGGGAGGATGATCTCCCTCAACCTGCTTGCTACACTCCTCTTGATGCACCCCAGAATGCCTTTGGCCTTTTGGCCACAAGGGCACATTGCTGGCTCATCCTGTTGTCCACCAGGACTCCCAGGTCCCTCCCTCTCTGCAGAGCTGCTTCCCAGCAGGTCAGCCCCCAACCTGTACTGGTGCACGGGGTTATTCCTCCCCAGGTGCAGGACCCTACACTTGCCTTTGTTGAATTTCATTAGGTTTTTCTCTGCCCAGCTCTCCAGATCACGCTGAATGGCAGCACAGCCTTCTGGTGTGTCAGCCACCCCTCCCAGTTTCGTGTCATCAGCAAACTTGCTGATGGTACCACTCTATGCCTTCATCCAGGTCATTGATAAATACATTGAGCAGGACTGGACCCAGTACTGACCCATGAGGAACACCACTAGTCACGGGTCTCCAACTAGACTCTGCCCTACTGATCACAACCCTCTAAGCTCTGTCTGCCAGCCAGTTTTCAATCCACCCCATTGTCCATTCATCTAACCCACACTTCCTAAGCTTGCCTACAAGGATGCTGTGGGAGACTGTGTCAAAAGCCTTGCTAAAGTCAAGGTAGACAACATCCACTGATGCTGCAAAGCACTACATGGCATTGGTATAACAAAGTACTTGTTGTTATTAGGAGTTGCTCCTACTCCTCTAATTCTTAATTTACACACAAAACCTTACAAAAGCCGAATTAGTCCATTAATAATCTATCTTAATACATATTCATCTGTTCTTTTGTTATAACAGTTTTTATCATGTGTACTACAGCATCTTGTTGCCCATCTTGTAGCACAGACCTCACATTTCAATAATAATTTTGTGATAAATGGCTAGCGCAACAGAAGCACTATTTCATGACCATCACCGTCAGCTGCAAAACTCATTTTTTCAAGTTAGCTTTTTATTCATCAAACTTCAATGACAACATATTTGTTCAGTAAGGGGACCAAAATCTGTTCAAGACAAAGCAGCCTACAATCCCATTATTTGCCATGCCACCATTCTCCCAGGCTCTGTGACTTTCTTCAGAACCAGAATCGCCAATAGTACAAAATCAGAATAAAATCTCCTGTTCATGTCAGAACGTATGTGTCACTCTGGATTCAAAGATCATAATAGAGTATTTAGGACCTGTATCCCGACACTATTTGCCTGAAGGATGGAAAGCTGACTAGTTCTTTTGGATAGAACCAAAATTAGAAGAGGAAAAGTGGTGTGCATATTTATTGTAGTCATCCAGGGAAAATGTAAGGCAAGTAACCTCAAAGAAAAACTATAGATTATCAAAACTTTTTAAAGTTGGTGGGGTTTTTTGTGTATTATGAACTGAAGCTGAAAGAATTTGCTTACTTAGAAATCTTTCTGCCTAAACACAAAGCAATAAAGCTGTAGTCTAATTTAGTGGGGAGCATAAAAAAAATTGGACAAAATAATCCTGTGGAGACTTGTTAATACAACTACTCAGCCTACCTAGCAGTACTTTATATGGTGTGTATTCCAACTGATCTTTCCAGATGATAATGGCTTCTTAGCATTTCAGAATGCATTGAAGACTACTCCCTCCATGTCTTATCACACCACTCGTGAAAAACTTTCTTTTTTAATGCTGTGGGAGTCAGCTTGAGTAACTTCACTAATAATTGTTTCTTAGATCACCTAAAAGCTTAATGCAGCAGGCTCTACTGGAGCTACAGCTAGCATAGATGTGCACTCTTGACCCTTAGATAAGGAAACAGGTCATTCATTTTCATTTAAGCTTTTGTCCGAGTGTTATCAATGTGGAAAACTTTATTCTGAGAGAAGAACTGAGCCCTGGATGACATCTGTCACCAGTGTGCATACATTCTGTTCAAGCATAGTCTCTTCTTCCCACAAAGAGAAAGCCAGGTGGAAAGCTACATAATATAAAGTACACTTGCTAATGGTATATAAACCACGTAGTTCTTGAAAACGTTCACTGTGATGTCAAAATATTTACTACAGTTCTGTTTGTTTTCACAGTTACTAATAATTATGTTTTTCAGGTATGTTTGCTATGAATCCTCACTGGTATATTTACGTGTTGTTTGTTTTCTGGTTTTTCTTTTTACTCTTCCAAATCATTTCATTAAAAGCTAACTTCAAATCCAATAGTTTTGCTTTGGTTAAAAAGAGTATCAGAAGGACAAAGTATGCTTTGTTTCATCCTACAGATATCCAATTACTGCATCACTAGCTAATTGTGGTACTAAAGAAACGAATTACTAAAATGTTCAAATTCAAGTCTGTGAAGGCAACAAAAAATGAAATATAAAAAAAAGTATAAAAAATGTTTTCACACATCCAGTTACATGTGTAATAATTGGCTGAGGACCTCAATAAAACAGAACAGGTCTCATTTTTTTTTATATTAGTTCTACAACCTCATTTTCATGGGTTTAGTTGCATCTTTTTAGAGCTGTCACTTTAGCAGTTCATTACCACTTAGGTATAACAGAGCCAGAGAACTGGACTTAGGATTTTTTTTTTTTTGAGAGATAATTAAATGTTTTGTATTCTCAAATGTTTACATTGCTTCTAAACAGAATGATTCATGTGGAAAACTACTGAAAACAAATATTCAGCATGACAGCTCTGTGTTGCAGGCATGGACTCATAGATCAGTATTTTATACTTCAAAGTTTTACAATCACTTGAAGCCAACGCAGAATCCCAGCTGCTCCAGAGAGGGTTGGGAACGTTTCCCCCACCACCTTCAGAAATATGTTCCTGCTCCATCTCCCATGCTGGCATTAAAACCCCACACAGCAAGCCAAATCAGAAAATCGATCTGGCAGAAACCTCACCCCCAAAAAACAAGACAAGACTTCATTTTCAGTATCCAGGTAATGATCTGGTTCACTGCATGGCAGCACAAGTGCTACTGCCAGAACAAGGGAGACAGGAATGTTTCCCTTTAGTCAGTTTGGGGATGGGGAGGAACAGCAATTATGGAACTGCAGCATTTCAGCCTGAACAGACTTTGCTTCTGTTCACATTTCTCTCTTTAGACAAATATTTTTGAAGATGGACAAAACAGACTGGAATTTGTTGGTGAAAAGTCTCAGTTTGGATTCATTTTCATTTCTGTTAAATTACTTTCTGGTTTGAGAATGAAAAGAGCTTTAAGCTTTACCTTTACAGAAACTGTTTTGAATGCATCTTGGAGATTGTAGCACATAATTGTTAGTAAAAGAGAAAAAGAAAATATTAACTGAAAACCTAAGCAAAATGCTTGGACATACATACAAGCTTAACATATGAAGACCAACTGACACTTCATTTTACTATTCTGTTTCTTGTATCCCATGACTAAAACCACTGTCATTAACCTTCCCTTTATTCCTTAAGCTATTCTGATATTTGTATTTGATTACAGCTGTTGATAGCTGTAATATTTTTTCCCACTGGAAAATGTATTCAACATTCCAGAGCAGAGAAAATATAAAGTGAAAATCAAGTATCTCCTAGTGGTATACATATTCCTATACTACTGTGCAGATAATGTGTAAAGTCTATTTTAATGTGGCTGTATTGCTCAACACATTCTAATTCCTTAGCCACTGTTTGGTGAATTGTTCTTAGATAAAATAAAAAATTATAAACCTATATAAAAAGTAATGTTGCTGTGAAATATCTTATCATCCAATTTACCTGATATTTTAGTGTGGCTCTAAAATTGACTTCAGTCTTAGTTTAACTGGATCTAATCGTGGTGTTCAACTGTAAAGACAAAGACCCACACAACAGGTTCCACTCATTTTTTGAAACTAGACAACAGGGAGATTGTTCCAGAATCCAAAAATCACGCAACAACTTCTAAATGGTCAAGACTCAAAAACATAGTTGTTTCTTCTTTAATAAGAAAATAAATTGGACTGAGATGCAGACCGAGTAAACTCATGGTATCTGCCATTTAATTTGCATTATGACACAGTTTCCAGAGTATGTGTTTTCAGCCTGGCTTTGAAAGGGACGGTGAAACACAGGAAATTTCATTTACTAGAAACACAAAGAAATGGCTAGTCAGAAAGGGCAGCTTTACTTTTGAGATTACACAAGTCTTCCAAGCTAGTCCTTCCTATAGCAATCTTCTTGTAACCTCCCTAGTCAAACGCTAGACGGGAGAAGGAAGAAGGCCAAAAGTGGGCAGAGAAGTGGTGATGGAAATAAGAAGTGAATCGCTCATATAATCTTTCATTAAAAACAGTCATTCTTTAAATTGAACATATTGTGAACGGGTAGCCTGCCTCAGTCTGGCCACACATCTGGGCAACATCTTCAACATGGTTCTGCTTGCCACGCTTGCCTGAAGTCATTCTTAGCTAACAAACATGCAAACTGCTGCTGTGCAACAGTGATGAACTCTTTCTGAAAGAGAGTCCTGATCCCCCAAGGGACCTGGCTAATGTTGTGCATCAAGTGAAATGACACTTGAAAATAATGTTTCCTTCAAGCAGCTATCAACAAAGCACAGTCATACTGGCAAAGCAAAGGAGAAAATGACAAGCGAGGTCCCACAAGCAAGGTCTCCTCGCAGGAGGTTTCTCCTCTCTCATACTTCCCTTCTCCCCCAACAAAGGTCAGCAATGTTGCATTAAGACATGGGGGAATACCACCATTTTGGTGTGTGTAGGATCTGAAGGGCTTAACATAAAATCTAGACTCTGTTCAGACATAGAGCTTACGAGGGTATATCCGCACTAGCTTTTTAGCTCAGATAAGGAGAACACTTTTGAGGTGAATCTCCCAGCTATTCCAATTTAGCATGCTTTGTTTGACGTAATGAATAGATTGTGGACCTCACAAACTGTATTCTCTTCAGATAAGAACTAAGCCAGGAGAACATGTGTAGACATATCCGATTCATTTAAGCTGCTAATGGACATTCAGACCATGATCCAGAATAGAGCTAGCCTGAAGCAAATTTCCTGACATGTGAGCTGGGTCCTCAGCACCAAATAAATACAAGTCCTCTCCAAAGTCTATCCCTCATCTCTCCCACTGTGACACATTCTTCGCTAATGCAGGCAAAATTGAAATATCAATATTCAGATTTTTTCCTCAGTTGGTTTCAAATTTTACTCAAATGTTCAAATTATAGGTCATATTTCTCATTATGTATAGTAGTCCTTAGCATAGCAGCAGACGTATAAACACACTGTGTATTGCATATAACCCAAAATTCAAGCTTTAAAATAAAAATAATAATTTTTAAAAATCAAGATTTATAAAGCACAAAATAATGAATCACAGTAAATGTGCACGTGGTATCCGTAACTCAGCTGTGAACTATTACTTTCAGAAATGTATTATCTGCTATTTCTGATGTTTGTAGCTGTCCTACCTGTAATACCAAAGAGTGAAGATGTACTTTCCATGGGACTTTTCCTCCCTAATGATCTTTTTTTCAATTTGGTGGCAACTGTGCACATACAGATTCTGTTTTCCTTCATTGACAGGAGGGGTTTTTTTCCTTCCCTTTTAAGCTTTTACACCACTAGTCTGAGTCCTATCCTGTTATTTTCTTGTCCCAGCCTGAATCTCTCCATTCATCCTGTCACAGTTTCTTAGTTCTCTCATGCCTGTCTTTTGCCACAAAGCCACTTAGTTGGACAGTCTTGTGTAGGGAAAAAAAAAGGCAATCACTCAGATTTACAATTCTTTTTCTCTTCTTATCATTATCCCTATTAAGAACATGTGATATATGTCTGTGACCCCACACACACACACATGTGTGTGTGTGTATTCCTGCTCAGGAGTATTAAAATGAATCCAATACGAAAAAATTATTCAAAACCAGATAAAAATCCTCCATTCAAATTTGAACAATACAGAGTTACAAAATAATGAAATTAGCATTAGCAGAATATTGCTGTCTGCTTTTCATAAATGCTTTTCAAAATGCTTCTGAGCAAGCCAAGCATTCTTCTCCTACTGACAGTTATTCAGTTTTCCATACAGTTTCAGAAATACCACTTCATAAATTATAATATGTGCCACTCAAATAGTTAAGTCCGTGAGTCTAAAAGCTTACATACTAAAAAAGTACTGAAATACATTTCAGGAGAGGTGGGACTGTAGTGATTCCTACATGGAATCAGAACACCATTTTTTAGACTCCTTCCTCCTTTCCTACAGAAAGAGGGCAGGGGACAGAATGAAAACACAAGGTGAAAGAGTGGGACACTATCAGAGGTTAAGGAACTGAAAACTGATAAACTGCAACTGCTTTGTAGAGAAATCAACTACATAGCTTAATCAGTTATTCTTGTTCTTGCACCTCATGAGATCTTATGAGGCTCTGAGGAATATCACCCACTTTCTTTTCTTCACAAATACGCGCCTGGCAAGGATTACCTGGACACTGAATTGATCCTTCAGAACCTCAGGCAATTAAGGTATACTCATTAAGTCCAGAATTTTCTGCCAGAACATTAAGTCTGGATCCACCCAAGTTCTACAGATAAAATATTCCAGCATAATTTAAAAAATATCAAGTGTACAGTAAAAAAAATCAAAACCCACATAAATATGCTCCTGGAACAAGTATCTTGGCAATATCAAGGGTATTGCCAGTGTCCTTGTTCCCCACAACAGCAGGGAATTTGTTAATAAAAGTGTCCTGATGTGTGTAGAAATCAGAAACAGATGGGCTGACCACCTCACCTCAAACTGCCAACTCGTTTTCCTGTGTATTTGCCAATTTCTTTTAAAGATATTCTACTAATCTTCCACATCACTGTGAAATCAAACCAATTGAGGATCTGGGGTAGCGTGAGTACAGGGAATATTTTCTCCTTGGAAGTCTAACCATTTCTGTTTTGCCAACTCCCTTCTCTGTACTTCTTGAAGAGAACGCTTATTATTTTCTGTCCTGCTAAATATTGCACTCACTTGACCTGAATTACTTTTGTTGCACTTGAACTGCCCACCACTCTTAAGGAAAAACCCATAGACCCTACACAACTAGCAGGAGTAAGAGATGAGTAACAGCAGACAGCTTCTCTCAGTAATTTGTGAGTGCTTCACAGATGCAACAACCTTAAAATACCAATGAACCCACCCTGCCAAACTCAGATCTGCAGTTTCACTTTCAGCAACCAGGATAGCTCGACCGCTCGTTTTTACATCCATTTAATTTCGTGTGAGCAACTGCCAAATAAATCTACATTTGTATTTTGACCTCCTACACACTTGCTGGATGAAAAGTGTTGTAAAAAGTAATTTCACATGCACAGCTACAAATGGTGTTCCATTATATTCTTGTGAAATAGATAAGATGGTGATTGTCAAAATGGCTAAAACGTCTAGAAAAGTGAAGGGTTGAGAGCAAATTAGCAAAGATGCTCAGAACATTCCAGTTTCCAACTCATACTTTTTTAACAGATGGGGTACAAATTTCAAATGTATTTTAATGAATTAGAAAACTAGCCTCTACTATAGATAAAAGCTCTTTATAAGTATTATGGTAAACCTCAACTGCTGGGAGAAAAGAAAAAAAAAACCACCACCTGCATTTTCCCCAACTCAACTGATAATGTTCTGGCTCCTTCTAAAGTTATATATATATAACTTCTTCATTTTATTAGTTATTGCTAACTAGTATATGCCATTTTTATATGGCTACACTGCACAATAACGTAAAAAAAAATGTAGCTGCCCCAAAAGGCCAATCATTATACAAATGAAGAAATTGTAATTATTTTCCTTATTTTTCATGAAATTAGGATTGCTAAAAGCATTCCATGTACTGTCATAATTACCAGTAATAACACACAAACTAATGCATTCCTGCAATTTTCAGTCCATTACTTGTAGATTTGACATTTGTTATTTCTATCTCACAAAAAGAAGTTAAGCATTTTTATACTTAAAGCAAAAACTTATCAACACAAACATAGCAATTACTGAATCTCCTATAAACCAAAGGTAAAGAACGGTATTTTTTTTAAGTGAGGTCTCAAAGATATCTGGTGACCTTCATCATTCATAGTGACTACTAGACATGACACTAGCTGGAAGAGAAATTTCCTATTTTACCTACTACTTTCATATACCTATAATTCTGTGTCTACAAAATACCTGAATAACCAAACCTCTTAATACTCCTCCAAATCCAAACAACTCTGATTTCTTACTGAGCAGTGTAAAAGCCATGCAAATTGCAACAGATCTCTTACTACCTTTTGGGGAACAAAATTGTTGTTCAGTTCATGTATCGTGGTGAGCAAACACAGCACGCGTTCCTAACTATATGGGTTACTCGGATAATAAAGAGTATGCCAGATAGCAGTAGTGACACAAGGTCTAATCCCACCTCTCTGACACCCATGGGAACCTCAACACTGCTCCTGTTCCAGGGAATAGAACTGAATGGGCTTAAGAGAAGCTATCAACTTCAGTACTGTAAAAGGACCACCAAGCTTTCTTTGAAAAATAAGCGAGAACAAGGGAAAGACACAGGATCATACCTGAGCCTTGTCTCATTTGGAAGAAAAAAAAAAGGAAAAGCCAAAACAACAAAAAACCCAAACCCACACAACACACAGTGCAGTCTTCTCAGGCAACTGTCAACTGGCACACACGGAAGCCTTTTAAATACATTAGAACAACCCATACTTTTTCTTCAATATAGTCGCTGACCCTCTAGTGGCTAGCTTTTAGTATATTAGAAAGCCAAAACTTTCGGAAGTGCACAAATTGCTTATTTCTTATGACAATGTAGATACTGACGTAGCATAAAAAATCCAGAAGTTGTAAAACCCTAGTTTAGTTTAGCAGACCTGGCCAAAACAACTACACAAGTAAAATCACCAGGGTGACAAAAAACAAGGATGGCAATTTAGTTCTAATGCTTGAGAGACACTCACATAGCCAACAAGAGGCATAATCCCTTGCTGTAAAGCTAAACCAGTTAATAACTGCAAAAGCTTAAAAGACATTTAAAAAAACTCAAAACTTTTCAATGCTCAGGAACTTAAATGCAAGCTTCTGTAAAAAGGTTTAGCTGTGCTGATTGAAAGAGAAACGCACATTGAAAACTTTTGCATACATAAGGTCAAAGACACAGATGTAGGATTGTTTCTGTCAGTACCAACGAGGGCTCCAAACCCAGAATGCTAATAATTCTTCCAGGATTCAAAGGCTTTTCCAGGTATAAAGCAATGACCTGGACAAGGGGATTGAGTGCAGCCTCAGTAAGTTTGCAGACACAAGTTAGGTGGGAGTGTTGACCTGCTTGAGAGTAGGATGGCCCTGCAGAGGGATCTAGACACACTGGATCAATGGGCCAAGGCCAATGGTATGAGGCTCAAAAAGGCCAAGTGCTGGATCCCGCAGCTGGGGAAAACCCCATGCAATGCTACGTGTGGCTGGAAAACTGCCCAGCAGAAAAGAACCTGAGGGTATTGGTTGACAGCCAGCTAAATATGAGCCAGCAGTGTGCCCAGGTGGCCAAGAAGGCCAACGGCATCCCGGCTTGTATCAGAAATAGTGTGGCCAGCAGAAGCAGAGAAGTGATCATCCCCCTGTACTCAGCACTGGTGAGGTCCCATCTCAAATACTGTGTTCAGTTTTGGGCCCCTCACTACAACAAAAACGTTGAGGTGCTAGAGGATGTCCAGAGAAGGGCAATGAAGTTGGTGAAGGGTCTAGAGCACAAATCTTATGAGGAGCAGCTGAGGGAACTGGGGTTATTTAGCCTGGAGAAAAGGAGGCTGAGGGGAGACCTTCTTGCTTTCTACAACTACCTGAAAGGAGGTTGTAGTGAGGTGGGGGTCGGTCTCTTCTCCCAGGTAAAAAGCAATAGGACAAGTGGAAACAGCCTCGAGTTGCTCCAGGCAAGGTTTAGATTCAGTATTAGGAAAATTTTCTTCACGGAGAGGGTTGTCAAGCATTGGAACAGGCTGTCCAGGGAAGTGGTGGAATCACCATCCCAGGAGGTACTTAAAAGACAGGCACGCGTGGTGCTGAGGGACATGGTTTAGTGGTAGACTTGGCAGTGTTAGGTTCATGGTTGGACTTGATGATCTTAAAAGGTCCCTTCCAACACAGGCGATTCTATGACTACTGCCCTCCATGTACTTCAGTGTCACAGATACAAGGTACTTAGAAGAATTTTTAACATCAGATCATTTGGATGACAGTTTGTTTACATGAAATAAAAGGACAAAAACTAGAAATCCAAGCATTACTCTTTGTTAAACCTTACTGAAGTAAGTTTGATCTCTTACAACAAAATTGTATGTATGCATACACACAGACGTCACAATGCCCCACCTTTTGTTTCACTTTATTTTCTAGCAAACTATGCTTCATGCAAGCCTCTTTAGTTGATAATCAGCTATTATCCTCCTTAAGTACAGCTACATGAGAAGGAAGGGAGATAAGGACAGGTAGGTTCCAGTGAAACTGGTAAACCAATAATAATAAACTTTAACAGAAAACTGATCTCAGTGAAGAGATCACAAAGGAGGGGGAGCTGGGAAAGGGAATGTGTCTCCAGTGAGCCAGAGAAAAGGACGTTTTTTCTTTTTTTAACATCTAGAAAACAAATTTTGTTGTCTGATCTGATTCAAGTTGCAGACAAATATGGACCAGCCACAGAGCAGAGAAGAAAAAAAATTAATTTGTTATCTACTTAATTGAATACCAAAATTGTCAAGTTTAATAACATGATGAATAAATTTGGTACCAGATAGTTGTTCTGTATTTATCTTGGCATAACAAAAAAAAAATTATTTTCCATCCATCTACCCTCAAATCCTCTTGCTTACATCCACTGGAATTTATATAGCATTTTTGTAAGTATCAAATAACTGCATTCTGCATAGCTACATCTGTCAAGTGAGATTCCACTAACAGGAGGCAATTTATTTAAAGACCTTGTTAGCCAAATTCCTCCCTTAACCCAGGCTCTCCCTCAAAATAATCCACCACATGCGCATGTATACCTAGCACAGAAGAACTATTTTTAGTGTATTTAACTATTTTGTGTGTATTTAAATGTATAGTACTATGCTACTGAAAAAACAAAGAACAGTATTCTAACCCTACTTTTATTCATATGAATTTTCCCTGAAACTATCTTTTAATTGTCTTTAGAACCAAACGAGAAGTTATTGTAAAAAAAAAGTTATATCTAAAATAATTTTAAACATGACCTCATAAAAAATATATTTGAAATAATTATTTTTAATTTGGTACTTTATGTTAGAATGAATGGGTCAGTCAGACTTATCCATATAAAAACCAAAAAGTTATAGGAGAAGCTGAGTGTGCCTTCATAATATAAAAGCAACAAAAAGCAAAGAGGAAAATAGTCCAGGTCATCTATTGTGCAAGACAGAAAGCTCTGCAGAAACAAACAAACAGAAGAAATCTACCTGTTGGAGATCCAACGTAATGGTCACATAATGATATTCGATTCCATTCTGGATACTAGGGCTTTGCCACCAAGTGTTCTTGCCATCAATTGCATTTGTTATCGGATGTCGTTCTGTTAGAACAGCAGAAATACATAAATATATTTCAAAATTATTAGGAGATTTAAATGGGTTTAGATCTAAAATCTAGATTTTAATACAATTACAGAAGTAATGGGGCAGCATTTTAAAATAAAACCCAGGAAATTAATTTTTTGTTTACATGGTCATGCTTATTATTACTGGAACACTCACTGATGTTAGCTGTTTAATTTTGGTTAGGATGACAAGGTGATTCCGAACACCTAGATGCATTTAGAGGCTCTCCTGATTCTACAGAAAATGTAGGCATCTAAATCAAGTGAACACTTCCTACAGTATTCCAAAGGTTCGGGTACTGTGAAGTCATTCAATATTGCAACAGAAACAACAAATCAAGAAGCCAAGATACAGTGTGCAGGGAAAGTAGGCTAAAGTAATACTGGTACTTGCATTTCTAAGACATTTCTAAGCACACAAGAAAATAATTCAGAAATCATGACAGAATGATTCAGAAATTATCATAGAATATATTTCTCAATTGGAAAATTGTCTGACTCACATACATGCATATAAAGATGGTTATAAACCATATCGATGGCCAAGATGCATTACTTTTCATGTCTACACTTACTCTGCTGCAGCGTCCCAAATGAATCCCAAACAACAGGGTTAAGAATTTACTTACAAAATTGAATTCTTCCTAGATTTCAAGATCTTCTAAACTATTGAAGTTTGCTTACACAGTATTTTAATGTAATTTAGACTGAGAAAAATTGCACTCAACATTTTAAAGTCACTCTTCATGGTCAATTCATGTTTCTCTCTGGTATGAAATGGAGAATAACATAACCTCAACTTTAAAAGGAACAAGGATCTGTATTTGAAGTCCCTAATTGCCTAGAGTGTGTCTGTACATTAGGAGGAAAATAATCCAAAGGAAATTCTAATACAGTAGGTTTTCTTCTATTCAGATTCTGTCTGCAAGAATGTAACAAGATAGGAGAAATCCTACCCCTCTCATTAAGGACGGCTTTCTAAACTGACAGGTTTTCTTAATATAAAACTGGAATATGCTTCATTACTAGCTAGTCCTAGAATTGCAAATAACTAATTCATGAACTGATTAATTTACTTGTTATTTTCATTATTATTTAAATCAACCGACCAGATTGATACTTTGTGTCTCTGTTTTCTTGCTACATCAACCACCTGTGGAGGACACGAGTCCTAGCTCATTAAGGAAAGCCAGAATGTCTGAACATATTTAAAGATACAATTCAAGTGCCTTGTGGGAGTGAGGGAAGGCATAAGCCCTCTAAATTGCAAATGCCAAAAATTTCATTTAAATATCAGATTAAAATCAGTGGCATTAGTGGGCACCAACAACTGCAATTTAGAATACTGGTGCTACAAGCAACGTTATTAATATCTTTATTTTTACATTGATGAGAAAAGCAAAACACACCTATGCTTTACAAATTGTCAATTCCCACAGCTCTGATCATCTTCACAAACCTTGGCTTTAAATGAGCACTAGCAAAAATCACCTGTAAATCAAACTCAGAGCTCCTCGGTGATTGTGAGAGACACTAACTGGAAATTTTGATGTAAGTCTTTTCAGGTGAAATTGATATAAAGGTAAATCATGAGAAGGAGGGTTAGGACATGAATCAACAATTAACTGTAATCCCCATTATGAAAGTTTAATCATAATTAATTTGAAAACACTGATTAATTGCTGGCATGATTTGCCTATTTAAAAGGGAAAGTAAAATAATATAATACTTGCAAAAAGGACTGGATTGCAAATGCAGTTCACGGACCAATGTCCCTGATGGATGGCAAGGGGGAGAACTTACAAAGTGAGCCCATCAAACTGTGCTCTTTAACTTGGGCTCACATGTGATTAACCAGGGAATTTGTGTTCATTTCCTACCACAGTAATTAAGGGGAGGCACTCCAGACTCACACATTCCAGGGGGATCATTTAAAGTCTGGTTACATTACATGGTTCTCCTATTAATGAGCCGTCTCTGTTTAAATAAGGCACCTCCTTCTGCCAAATGATCGTTTAAAAACCTTAAAATGAGATGGGGTTGGCAACAAAAGACCAGACATTATGAAGCTGGGCAGATTCAAGTTTTTAAGAGGGCAGGAGTGAGATATAAATCACTTAGATGGGGTTTATATTTATATACACATGTATGTGTGTGTATATACACGTAGATTAGTGTATGCTATGTGATGTCATAAGCAGGACCTGGGGACAAAGCAATCCAGCTCTGGTTTAGGTTTGATTTCTGAAGTAAACAAACTTGATAGTAAACAAACTTGTATGAGGTGCATGTGTCTCTAAATGCCTATCTATAAAGAAGGAAAAGAATCTATTGCACAGTGTTTCTGACAGTTGGAATTGTTCCAAAACCCCCTGATAATCTTCTCTGAGTGAGACACACTACTATACTGTAACATATTTGAATGCTTATATTGTTATGAAATCACATGGTCTTCCACCACAAGGCAGCATTTACTACAATTAAAGATGTCAAAATTTGGAAAACTGTCTTGGGGAAAAAAAGTAGGTTGCAACTGTGTTCAGACAAATGAATTAGTCTATACTGGGGCAATTACAATTAGCTTTGCAAATGCAAGACAGGGACCAAATGGATAGGTAGCCATTTAGCTGGAAAGCATCTGGGGATTATAATGGACAACCAGCTCTCTATCTCTTAGTGGTGTCACAATTAAAAAGGGGAAATATCTAAGTAAAACATGTAAACAGGAATAGATACTGTTCATTCTGAAGCAAACCTGCATCTCTATGCAGTACTGGTAAGAACTCAGGTGAATTTTAATAAAGATTAAAACCTCCAGAGAGAATTCAGGAAACTGCACTTTGCACAGTT
This sequence comes from Chionis minor, assembly GCA_013398295.1. Lineage (NCBI taxonomy): Eukaryota > Metazoa > Chordata > Aves > Charadriiformes > Chionidae > Chionis > Chionis minor. Next base: position 221,318 of record VZSF01000109.1, on the reverse strand, counting down.
AACAGTTCTAGAGAATACAGCCTATGACGAGAACGGAAGAAAAGAGACAGCTTAGCATAGAAACTAGATAGAGCAGCAATACCATCAACCCTCAACTAAGTAAAAGACTTGTATAAAGAAAAAGTGAATTATCCATTCTTCGTATTGACTAAAGTTAGGAAAAAGGGATCATTAATTTCTGCAAGGAAGATGCAGATCAGCTATTGGGAAAAGACTTTGTTATGAGTAAAATAACTCTAAGAAGGGTGGCCCTGGAAGGAAGTTTCAAAGGAGAAGCTGAACAAGCTCCTGTCTGGAAAGCTACAGCCATAGATAGCTCATTCTGTCTAGAAATAGAAATAAATTACACAATATCTTAATTTATTTATTTTCTTCTCTGTGGTCTTAAGCATATGTTTAAATGTGCTTTGTCATAAGGTGTAAATACATCTGAGCTAGGTTTTAGAGGGAAACAACTGGAAAAAAAAGAGAAATTGTCTCCATGCTTCTCTGGCTGTGCTTCTTCCAACATTTTATCTATTCCATTAAAAGCTGTCTTAAGTGTGTCTACATCCTCTACCATCCACAGGGCCAATATACTCACAAAAATCTAACTTAGTGCCATTCATGTCTTTCACTGCAAGGTCACATGAAATTCAACCTGTATGACTTCACCAAGAAATTTTCTTAGTACTGATCTTCCCAACAATTAGAAATATGCATCTCTGAAGTAGATGATAACAGATTTACACTGGAAACCTGGTTTTGCTTCTGGGTAGTCTCTAAGAAAGCAGTGTTACCAAAGATCAATTTTAATACAAAAAACTAAGCAATTAAACCAAGCAGTGCTTTGTTATCTTATCTCCTTTTTCCTGGCTCAGTGAAACTTAATTAACACCAAACGAAGAAGAAAAATATCCCAGAACACAATAAAATAAAACTGGAGTTGGCCCTAAACTGAAATTTCAGATGTTACTTTGATTGCTCAAAATGTTCAAATTCCACATGTAGGTATGTAGGTAAAAGTGATCCGATTTTCATTCGTGGTTAGTATATATCAAGAGAATTCAACAACAGCTGTAGATACTTAGTTTTTCTCAACCTGAATTTATGTGCTCCATTTTTAAGTATCTGAATTAGAAAGTTCAGTTTGAGAAGTATATGTAACAGACACAGATTTTTGAAATACCAATGGAAGAGCTTGGTAACCTAATCTAAAAAAGAGACAGGCATTTCACAGTAATCAGGCTAATGATCTATAATTTTGTTTGCTGAGTATCTACAAACTTTGGATAAAAAATCTTTTTAAAGGAACAAAATGAAAATGGCACACATACGATGTGGAACCCTGCTCCTTTGATCACAAATACGGCACTGAGGGTTCCTTGCAGGCTGTCCAGGTACATGTTCAACAAGTTTGCAGTACATTTCCCGACCCTTTTCTCCACAGGTAGCATTGGTTGTGATGAGAGCATTAGTAGCCAGATTCAGCACTGCAGGAAACAACCCTGCAAACAAAAAATAAAATCATAAACAAAAGCAACAAAGGTGAATTTAGCAGCACAATCATAAATGAAGATAACACCTTCTATGACATTAAAGCAAACAGCTTAGTTTTCAACAACTATGGAACTAATGAACCATAGAAAAGCACCAACAACTTTGGTTTTGAATGCAGAGTTCAGACATTGGAATAAAGCCATTATACTGATTATTTCCTCCTCATTCCCTTCTACAATTCAAATTGGAACCCTCTAGTTATATCTTGAACAACAACAGGATGCCAAAGGAGAAAGTATGGAAACACACAAGGCTTCATAAAATGATTTTTTTCATAATCAAACCTTCTGTTCCTACCCTACTGGACATTGAAACATTGCATGCAAATTACCTATGAAAACTCTTTATTATTATTATTTTCTGCTTACATCTCCCCAGGAAAGCTTTTCCTTCACAGACTGCACCACTTGTATTACATTGTATTACCATTCTGCTTAGGACTTCATAGTCACCTTTGTCATCAGAGGAGCTAAGTAATCCATGCAGCAACATGAATAGCATCTGTCATGTGTGGTTTCCCTTTCCTCAAGAACAGGATAATATATGCCATACTGTATCTTTTATGGCAGTACTGCTGTTATTTTTTTCAGGTGCACATGCTGAGTGATGTATTATAATTCTCATTCAGCACAGCGCTTGAGCACGTCTGACCGCTCTGCTGAACCAAGTTCTATGTAGCAGTAAGCTATAAAGATTATAAACCATATGAAGAACAATCATTAAGGTGGGTTACTCTCCTTCCTACTAAATACTGATCAAAACCTTTGAGCCGTGATAACATTGATCCATGGAGACAGAGTGATATGATGTGTTGAATGTATACATTAGGCCCTCACATTAAAGCAATCAGTTTTGTGTCTTTAAAAGAGTAATTTGCCATGGCTGCAGGTTAAACTAAAACAACAACAAAAAAATCTGAGGTATGGATTGGGATCATCTTCGGATTTATTTGATGACAATTTCCACTGGCCCCAAACTCACCCCTCTGCAATTCATTCAGCCTCTAACCTTATTATATTATTATAACCTTAAAATAAGGCTTTAATCAGACCTCAGTATGTGATTATTGTACATTGATAAAGCTGCCTTTATAATGACTTTCCTCCTCCACAGATGGACACCACTATTCAACTGACTCCTTTCATTCCTTTAAATCCAGCCTCCTGCTTGTCTCTGCAATTAACCCATATGCCATTCAATTACCAAGCTTGGGTGGTCATGGCACAGCTGTCCTCTGACACTGTGAGTTAGTGACTCTCACACTTACATTAAAACCATGTTAAACATACTGCTTGAGCAATTAGTTACTAACCTGTCCAATTTGTATAGCCAATCAATAGCTGAGAATTTATGCATTGTGTAGCTTGCTTCTTCTGTATAAATTACAGCTCATTTTCCTCACATTTTAAAATCTGTACAGTTGCTCTTGTATTTCTATTCAATGCATTCAGTGATACTTGCTGCCTTCTACAATGGGGACACATGGTAAAAATCTGCATAAGCATTAGCCAAGTAGATGAATTAATAGCTGTGGAACTTCTCATGTTGACTTACAGCCCCATTATTCTCTTTTTAGTCTGTACAAAGTTAATAGTGTAAAAGCCAGTAATCATCCAGTCTTAACACCGAGTCTGGCATTTGGTTTGGAGTTAAGTATTTTATTCCCTCAAAAGTGAACCTCATAAAAAGGACAGAATGATGCTACATGCAAGGAATTGCAGTACATGGCATCAGGAGAATAAATCCTTCAAAAAACAGCGGAATAGCTGAAAAAGAGCAGGCAAAAAAGCCTCCAGATACATCTATACACAAATCATACCATTGTTCTACATTTAACTAAAATTTTAAATGTAAGAGACATAAGTAAACAAAGAGCACTTAAGGAACTCACAAATTAGAACATCATTTCACTTTCAGGTAACATCTCTTATATACAGAGCAGCTTAGGACAAACCTATCACACAGCCTTTCCCATAATCAGTACCAACACGAGGACCGAAACCAGTATTGGTGTTTCACTGAAGAGACCACGTCAAGAACCCAGCACCTCAGAGAGAAGTGCATCAGACTGCATTCCCTGCAGGCCTACAGGAGTGGATCTGACAGGCAGAGAGCAAGAGATGCACAAAGTGGTCCTACACTGCACCCAACACCACGTTTGGTATTGATGAGGTCTCCATTTCTGGAATTTTAACAAGTTAAAAATCACAATTAACAACTACATATTTGAACTTTTTTTAAACAATCTTTGTTTGCGAGGAGCAGGGTCTTGGGCTCGATGACCTTTACGGGTCCCTTCCAACCTGAGATATTCTATGATTCTATGATACTACCTTGTATAGCCCAAAATAAGGCTTTGCTTTTAAAGAATATTTGATGTGCAAACCCAATAGAATGGAGGAAGCAATACTATTCATATTGCTTTCTAGCAATTAATATATATAATACTTTCACAACTTAGGCACGAGATTCTAGCAATACAGAAGATCATAGAATCATAGAATAGTTTGGGTTGGAAGTGGACTTTAAAGGTGTCGTGGTTTGGCCTCAGCCGGCACAAAGACCCAGGCGGCCGCTCACCCAACCCTGGCAGCGGCGAGGGAAAATGGGAATAAAAAGGCAAAAACTCGTGGGTTGAGATAAAGGCAATTTAACAGAACAACAAAGAAAAACCGGCAAAACAACACCAATAACACGGGCAGAGGAATGTACAAACAGGGGTACGTACCGACCCGCCGCGCACCCACCGGCCCCGGACCGTCCCCGCCCGCTCCCAAACTGGGATCTGCCCTCCCCGGCGGCTCCCCCTAAATACTGGGAATCGGTCACGTGGTGTGGGATACCTGTGCTGGGCTAGGTGTTAACCCTGTCCCTGCCGCAACCAGGACAAAAGGTCATCTAGTGCAACCTCCCTGCAACGAACAGGGGCATCTTCAACTAGATCAGGTTGCTCAAAGCCCCATCCAACCTGCCCTTGAATGTTTCCAAGGATGGGCCATATACCACCTCTCCGGGCAACATGTTCCAGTGTTTTACCACCCTCATTGCAAAAAGATTCTTCTTTATATCTGGTCTGAATCTACCCTGTTTTAGTTTAAAACCATTACCCCTTGTCCTACCACAAAAGGCCCTGCTAAAAAGTTTGTCTCCACCTTTCTTATAAATTCCCTTTAAGTACTGAAAGGCTGCTAGAAGATCTCCCTGGAGCCTTCTCCAGGCTGAACAACCCCAACTGCCTCTGCCTGTCCTCATAGGAGAGATGATACAGCTCTCTGATTATTTTAGTGACCCTCCTCTGGACCCACTCTAACAGGTGTATGTCTCCTGCGCTGAGGGCTCCAGAGCTGGCTGCAGTACTCCAGGAGGGGTCTCACCAGAGTGGAGCAGAGGGGCAGAATCACCGCCCTGGACCTGCTGGCCACGTTTCTTTTCATGCAGCCCAGGATACAGTTGGCTTTCTGGGCTGCAAGCGTACATCACCAGCTCATGCCTAGTTTTTCATCCACCCACCAGTACCCCCAGGTCCTTCTCAGCAGGACTGCTTTCAATCCCTTCATCCCCTCACCCCCCTCTACCCAGGGCTGCCCTGACCCAGGGGCAGGACCCTGTACTTGGCCTTGTTGAACCACATGAGGTTCATACAGGCCTAATTCTCAAGCCTATCAAGGTCCCTCTGGATGGCATTCCATCCCTCAGGTGTGTCAACTGCACCACGCAGCTTGGTATCATCTGCAAACTTGCTGAGGGTGCACTTGATCCCACTATGTCATTGATGAAGATATTTAACAATACTGGTTCTAATCCAAACCCCTGAGGGACACCACTTGTCACTGATTTCATCTGGATATTGAGCCATTGACCACTACCCTCTGGATGTGACCACCCAATTAATTCCTCATCCACGAAACAGTCCATCCATCAAATCAATATCTCTCCAATTTAGAGAGATGGATGTTGTGTGGGACCATGTCAAAGGCCTTGGAAGCATTGTCTTCAGTCCTTTGGTTAGGCCCTCTGAATATGAAAATGTGAAAGTTCATGATGCTGCTATACGTTGTTTACCCTTTCTAAGATTCACATCTATCAATCATAAATCCCCAGGGAAAGAGAGAGCTCAAGACACCACAGTTCCTTTTTTTTAGAGAATTTTGCCTTTTCTTTCATGATGGTAATCATACAGAAGAAATATTTAAAAATTGGTGTACTGTTTTTTGTGCATCTTAAAATTTAATCTCTCACTAAACGGTAAAGTTTATTTAGTTATCAATCCCACATTGAATTCTACAGGCATCCTGCTATGAAATACTTCCAAAAACATGATCTGCTATAATTACAGACAGCTCTGCTTTCTTTATTGTCAAATACCTTTACCAATCATTTGCTCCAGTGCAAAGACTAGGTAAAATGCCTCTAAGTCAGAAACACATTATCTCTATTTTGTGTAGCTCAAGTGCATGCAGAGAAATTGTAGTCCCTTCAACTGCCAGCTACATCAATCTTTTCTCCCCTTTGTGTCACTGGCGGGGCGGGGGGGGAGAGAAGAAAAAAAATATTAGCATTCATTTCTACCTTTAAAAAATACCAAAATTCTAGCAATTGCATGGAGGAAATAGGTAGAAAAGATTGGATTGTAATTAGGCAGTGGTTGGTTTTCAACAGATTTCTGTTGCATGAAGAGAAAAACACAGTCTTAGACTCTCACCTATGAAATGGTTACGGTCACCTTTCTGATTTCCACTTCAGTTTTTAAGCATGGAACATATTCCATGGAGCTTTTAAAGCATGGAAGCCTGATAGACAGTTTGTTTAGTGTTGACAGGTGATTAAACTATGAACGGAAAATAACACAGAAACTAATAAAATACTTTAAAGTGGTGTAGCATGCAAAGGTAATCAAGAAAGCTGCTCAACTCTCTACAGAATTAATGATGATAAGTTTAGCACACAGTGTCAACAAACATTTTTGGAAAAAAACTGGTAAAAATCAAAAAGCAGCAAAGAGCAGGAATATCTTATTTTTGCCTACAAAATTTGATGTACTAAAGTTTTACATTGCCAGTTTTCTAGTTAAGTAAGGTGTGGTAACAAAGTGGTGACTACATTATCAGTTTTTACATGGTTCCTGGATCAAAGCAAATCTGAATATCGATCTTAAAGATAAAAATAGGGATACTTGGGATCAGTGTTTCTTTACAGAGGCCCCACAAGTGATCCCTTAGCGATACTGACATTGGCAAGTACACAGGTATAAGTGATTCACTGAGTTCAACATATTTAGATTAACAAACAGATTTTGACAAGATTCCACAAAGGCCATTAAAGGAACTACGCTATCATGACATACGAGAGAATGATCTCTCATGATGTAACAACAACAAAAAAGGAAAATGGGAAATAACACTGGAAAATCACAGTGAACTGAATTCTGTTTTGTTCAACAGCTACGTAAGTAGCTGTTGTAAGCTAAGTAAGCTAAGTAAGTAACTTAGAAAAGAGGTTAAAAAGTAATGTGACTATTTATTGATGATAGAAACTATTCAGGATAATCAAAATAAGGACAGACCACAAAGAGCGGTAGAAAAATTTCACAGTATGGTATGTCTCAGCAATAAGATGGCATATGAAATCTAGGAATGGAAATTAATACACAGGGGGAAAATATGATAGGGTCTGCACTAACCACTACCACCCCTGACAGAGTTGTTATGAATATTTCAATGAAAATCTTAGTTCAAGAAATAGCAACAAAATGTCATTACATTATCACATAAATCCATCTTTAATCATAGAAGCACAGAATATGTCAAGTTGGAAGGGACCCATAAGGATCACTGAGCCCAACTGCCTGCTCCTCGCAGGACTACCTAAAACTAAACCATAGGACTAAAAGCATCATTCAGACACTCCTGGAACCCTGACAGGCTTGATGCCATGACCACTTCCCTGGAAACCCTGTTCCGGTGACCAACCAGCCTCTCAGTGAAGAACCTGTTCCTAATGTCCAATATGACCTTCCCCTGACACAGCTTCTTTCCATTTCCTCATGTCCTGTTGCTGGTCATGACAACTCAAATACTGTATGACATTTCTTAACTCTTATCTGTGAAAGCACATGGTAGAACTTAAAAAGATAAAGAAAGGATCACAGCTGTGGACCAACTTCTGAATGCGGACATTAATTGGCTATGAGTTTTCTACTGGGAAAAAACCTGATTGGGAGATCAGATGTATAAAATGACATAACTGTCCATAAAATCATGAATGGGTTTAGCAAGTAAACATTTGGAAGTGAACATGGTAACTTTAGTTATGCTTCTACCACAAACTGGAGGTGCCGAGTCAATTTATCATATAGAATTTTTCTTCATTGACTAGGATTTTTGGTCAGTTTAGAAATGGAACTGCTTTTCAGTATAATAGAAATTAAATTCTAGAATACATGAATAAACTCTGTAATAAATTTTTTTTTTATTCCAAATGCATGAATGGATTAAAACCTGATTAGATTAATACATAGAACAAGGGTTCATCTGGGGCTGTTAAACACAAAGGGCTTGTTGTTCACCTATCAGTTGGGAATATCCCTAAATCACTGGCTGTTGCAGGGTTTTATCCAGGGAGGCATCACTATACTCATTCTACTCTTTCACATTTTTTCCTCAATATTACCTCTAATATACATCTGTCATTGTTTCTTACTAAGGCTAGTAGCACATATAGCCCAACGTCAGGGTCCACTCAAAATGGAATAGAAGCTAGCCTTAATTTTGGGTGGTGTTGTTAATGAAATCACAATATTTTTACCAACATTTGTTTTTTCCACCAGCCATTGTCCCCTATATTACTTCCCATCATTATTTTGCATACGTAGAGGACTCATTAATAGCTACTTATTCTACAGGCTCTCAGAATGTTCTCTGAGATTGGCAATTTCCTTGCAGCTTTCTGCAAAGCAGTATTATCTAATTCACTTTCTTATGTTTTCCTAACCTCATTGCATAGAAGAAAATAACAGCCCAGCCTCGAGTGTTTTCTTTTATGTACTTTTCACGTTTCCTCACCAACCTCCAGTTCATAAAAGCTCAATGAGTATCAGTGGAAAAAAACCCACCAATCTGATGCCTGGCACCGTGCCCTACTTTGTCATGCCCTATTGCCTGCTTCTCTGCCAAACTGACAGGTTTTCCACATGCGTTATTGCAATTGTTGAGATCAGCAGAAGCACATGAGTAGCTACACAAGTAGCAGGTACAAGACATTTTCATAAAGCCTGTCAGCTGTTGAATTTAATCTCATTCTCACTCTCACTCTCCTCCCAAATAGCGCTATTTGATTGACCTTCAGAGCACACTGCAAGACCTAGTTGATTTCCCTAGCCGGGAGAGGATGGAGGGATTCTAGTGAGAAATCAAAGATATTAACTATATCTCCAGCTGCCGAATGGTGATTACGGTTCATTATGAAGTGGGGATAGACACTGGGGTAACCAACTTTTAAAATATGTCAAAGAGCAGCTACAGCAAAGGAGGAGGTACTGAAAATAGATATGAATGTAAACAAAATAATTACCTTCTACATTAGTCTTCCTACCATTTACCAATTCTGATGGTTATGTTTTTCTTCCCCTCACATAACCCATGGAGAGTTGTAAATACTGTTTCAGTCACATCAGCATCCTACATCTACAGAGTAACCGGTGGGATATGTCTCAACAGAAGGACACTCCAACATTACAATGGAAGCAGGAATCACAGGGGAAGAACCAAGATCAAGGTTATAACCTCCGTTAGGCTTCTGCTACTGCACGGGGGAAGCACCAGCCACCTTGAGTGAGAAACAAGAAACCACCTTAGTGTGAGGAGGTGGAAGACAGCAGCAGAAATCTTTGCATGGAGATGAAGGAAGGAACTGGCTGAATGGGGGAGACTGGGAGAGAGAAAAGAAAATTAGAAGGAGAAAGACCACTGCAATTAGATACTGAAAGAAGGCTCTATAACCTTTCTTCTTGGCAGATAATGGTTAGCACAGTATTATTTGTATTCAGTATTATTTTATGTCTAGATTGTGATTACACGGTGGTAAGATCAGTGCCCTATTTTACTGCAGTAAGTGAACATAAATAATTGTAGTCTCTGCACACATAAGCAAAATGTTAACTTAAAAAAATCATTATAGGTTTTTAACAGTGCTTTTTAAATATTTCCAAGACAGAGGACAAACTTTGGTTTACCAACTCTGGAATTTGTGTGTGTCTTATTAAAGCATTAGAACTGAGAAAATGTTTTCCTCTTACAAAGAGAGCTCTGTTAAGACCTGCATAGTCCTCTTCTCTCTTCTAAACAGACCAATATTTGGCACTGAATATTTCCTTCAATCTTCTCAAAATATCCCTAGTCTCTTCAAAGAAGCAAATAAAACAGCCTGCCTAAATATGTCTAACTTTTCAAGCCAATCTTCCTAGTCTATAGAGTACTTTGAAATGTTCGTGCAGTCAAGCAGAGCTGTTTGCCAGTGAATTTGTACTAAAAAGACAAAAGAGAATATGTCAATTTCAGATGTTCTAAGAAGTGTCACTGGAAAAAGAGAGACTTGTCTGCTGCAGCGCAGAGCTATGCTAGGCTGTGGGAACACAGTGGGGAGAAAAAACTGGGACAAAACAAAACAAAATGTTGCAGCACAGAATAGCTTCCAGCTGTGCACCACAGGGAATAACTTAATGCACTCTATCCACAATGTAGATGAAGAGTTTTATACAACTAGAAAATAAGCCCAATTTGAAGAAATAGCTGTCCAGACACAACAGAGCTTGCAGACTGAAAAAAATTTGACACTAAGCCCATTTGTCCAGAGGAAAACAAAATCGGAAAACAAACATTTCAGTCCCCCTTTATGTCACTTGCCCTAAGCAATTGTACTGTTAGGTAGTCATCCTTTTTTCCTTCCAAAGGAAGGGCAAATGTAGCTTTTGACGTTCAGGGGTAGAGGTGGCTTGTTTTTACTTTCAGGCAATTTTCTCTCTTCATACTGAGTAATGTTACATACATCCTCCTGCATATTTAACTTCAACACAAAAGACATAGTATAAAACCCTAACCTGAAGAACCTTGATAGCAAAGCTAACTATAATCCTTAGGAAATAACAGACACATCTGAAAAGGGGTATATTGATTACCTAGTAATATTACCTTGCCTTTCCACAGCTTACAGCATTCAAAATCTGTAGGGACTTTGCCGATTTTAATAGCAAAACACAGTTTTACAGATTGGGAGACTGAGTGAAAGAATTGCTATTGGCTTACCCCAATATCATATTGCATAAAATATATAAGTATTCTCCTAGCTTTGTAATGAATTTCTTTTTTCCTAGATGTGTCACAGAAAGGTGTTTTGCAAAGCAGAACAGAAAAAATATTGGTGAAGATGAAACCCTGTCTCCCTGACATCCATGGCAGAACTCCCACTGAATCAAAACTGCAAAGCACAAAGATTTAATGGACATCTCATCTTCAAAGGTACTTACATGCCCAGTCTGAGCCAGGCGCCCACTGATTTTCAAATTTATGTCTGTATTCTGGCACAAATTTTAAAGGGTGAAATCCTAGTTGTACAAATACCTTATCTGTAGAAAGAGTGCACTACGCATGAAGAAGCAAGCAGCACTCTTTACAGTTATTTCCTTGTGTTTATTAGCCACATGACCTTCATTAAAACCTTTGCAATGCAGTAGTATGATCCTGGTCAGCGAAGCAGGCCTAACAAGAAAAAGTAAAAGGACCTCAAAGAGACAACATTGATCTACTGCAAACGAACTCTCCCAAATAGTTTCTCTTCTGATCTAAGATAGTACACATGAATTTAAAAATTTCCTAAATTGCATGATACAGCTAAAAATGTCCATTTTAATTCAGTTCCTGTGTCTGAATACCAACGTCTCCATACTAAGAAAACCCTGTAGGTTTGGTTCCCCCCACTCATGTATTTCCCTCAGTTGCTAAGAGATGGGGAGAGAGAGATCTGTATGGTTTGTCTATCCCAGCTCTGTCCCATTGCAGGAGGGGAAAAAAAAGGATTATGACACTGAATAAAAATGAAAAAAAAATTGTATCAGAATTTCTCAAAGGTAGAATAGGGCCTGCGAAAATTGGAGCCTCCAGATGCAATTTACTGCTGACTTTGGTCTTGACAAAGCTATTGTTTTCTGAAAAAAACAAACCCCCCTGCCATATATTTTCCTAGACTCTAAAGAATATGAAGCATATTACTATTTTTGCAATAACTTCAAAATGAATGTCCATTGAAACCACACTGCAGTCGGAATTAGTTACTGTGCCCTTGACTCTCCAATGCTGTCAACTTCAACAGAAAGACTGAGATGTTCGCTGTGTTCTTTTACAAGAGGCAACAAAAGATGTTATGGAGGCTAATAAAAGTCATCCATCTATTCATCATCATCTAGACTGACAAAAAAATCCAAACTGAGTTTGACATTATGAAACCAAAGAGCAAATGGAAAAACTGATCTTACCATATGTAAAACATTCTGTGCACTTACTTTTACCCTGAGGATTCAGATGAAAATAGTTTATTTAAAATGTGTTTCTCTCAGCTGATGAGCTTGAATAAACATTTTCAATTCTCATTCTTTGAACTGAATTACTTTTTGCTATTCTGATGTAATGCTTTACTAACACATACTGATAAGGATTCTAAAAGTTTTAACATATTCTTGTAAAATGCGAGACCACCAATTAGCAATTTCTACATAGAGTTCTTAAGATCATCTTCAGAAAATTAAAGAATGATTGAGGCTGGAAGGGAACTCTACTTCTTACTTAGTCCAAACATCTGCTCAAGTAGAGTCACTATAGCAGGTTGCTCAGGACTGTGCAGATGAATTCTCAGTATCTCTAAAGATAGACTCCATAGGCTCTCTGGACAACATATTCCACTGTTTGACCACCCTCACAGTAAAAAAAAAAAAAA
>VZSF01000109.1:21507-208487 GCA_013398295.1 Chionis minor | reverse complement strand
AAAAAAAAAAAGAAAAGTGTTTTCTTAGATTTAAATGGAATTTCCTGTAGAACGTTTTGTGCCCATTACCTCTTGTCCTGTCACTGGGTACCACTGAGAAAAGTTTGGCTATATCTTCTGTATGACCCCCTGACACACACATGCTTATACACAGTGATAAAATTAAAATCTCCCTGAGACTTCTCTTCTCAAGGCTAAGCAATCCCAGTCCTCTAAGCCTGTACTTGTAGGACAGATGCTCCAAACCTTTAATCATCTTCCCAGCCATTTCCTGAACTTGCTCCAACATGTCCTTGTCTCGCTTGTACTGAGGAGCCCACAACAGAGCACAGCTCTCCATGCGTGCTCTCATCACTGCTGAACAGACAAGGAATGATCAGCTCTCTCAACCTGCTGATGGCACTCTAACAAATGCAGCCCATTTGCCTTTTTTGCCAGCCACATTGGTGGCTCAAGCTCAACTTGTTGTCCACGAGGATACCCAGGTCCTTCTCTGCAAAGCTGCCTAGCAGTCATTTGGCCCCAGTCTGTACTGATGCATGGGGCCGCTCCTCCCCAGGTGCGGGACTTTGCACTTCCCTCTGTTGAACTTGATGAGGTTCTTGTTANAACTCCCACTGAATCAAAACTGCAAAGCACAAAGATTTAATGGACATCTCATCTTCAAAGGTACTTACATGCCCAGTCTGAGCCAGGCGCCCACTGATTTTCAAATTTATGTCTGTATTCTGGCACAAATTTTAAAGGGTGAAATCCTAGTTGTACAAATACCTTATCTGTAGAAAGAGTGCACTACGCATGAAGAAGCAAGCAGCACTCTTTACAGTTATTTCCTTGTGTTTATTAGCCACATGACCTTCATTAAAACCTTTGCAATGCAGTAGTATGATCCTGGTCAGCGAAGCAGGCCTAACAAGAAAAAGTAAAAGGACCTCAAAGAGACAACATTGATCTACTGCAAACGAACTCTCCCAAATAGTTTCTCTTCTGATCTAAGATAGTACACATGAATTTAAAAATTTCCTAAATTGCATGATACAGCTAAAAATGTCCATTTTAATTCAGTTCCTGTGTCTGAATACCAACGTCTCCATACTAAGAAAACCCTGTAGGTTTGGTTCCCCCCACTCATGTATTTCCCTCAGTTGCTAAGAGATGGGGAGAGAGAGATCTGTATGGTTTGTCTATCCCAGCTCTGTCCCATTGCAGGAGGGGAAAAAAAAGGATTATGACACTGAATAAAAATGAAAAAAAAATTGTATCAGAATTTCTCAAAGGTAGAATAGGGCCTGCGAAAATTGGAGCCTCCAGATGCAATTTACTGCTGACTTTGGTCTTGACAAAGCTATTGTTTTCTGAAAAAAACAAACCCCCCTGCCATATATTTTCCTAGACTCTAAAGAATATGAAGCATATTACTATTTTTGCAATAACTTCAAAATGAATGTCCATTGAAACCACACTGCAGTCGGAATTAGTTACTGTGCCCTTGACTCTCCAATGCTGTCAACTTCAACAGAAAGACTGAGATGTTCGCTGTGTTCTTTTACAAGAGGCAACAAAAGATGTTATGGAGGCTAATAAAAGTCATCCATCTATTCATCATCATCTAGACTGACAAAAAAATCCAAACTGAGTTTGACATTATGAAACCAAAGAGCAAATGGAAAAACTGATCTTACCATATGTAAAACATTCTGTGCACTTACTTTTACCCTGAGGATTCAGATGAAAATAGTTTATTTAAAATGTGTTTCTCTCAGCTGATGAGCTTGAATAAACATTTTCAATTCTCATTCTTTGAACTGAATTACTTTTTGCTATTCTGATGTAATGCTTTACTAACACATACTGATAAGGATTCTAAAAGTTTTAACATATTCTTGTAAAATGCGAGACCACCAATTAGCAATTTCTACATAGAGTTCTTAAGATCATCTTCAGAAAATTAAAGAATGATTGAGGCTGGAAGGGAACTCTACTTCTTACTTAGTCCAAACATCTGCTCAAGTAGAGTCACTATAGCAGGTTGCTCAGGACTGTGCAGATGAATTCTCAGTATCTCTAAAGATAGACTCCATAGGCTCTCTGGACAACATATTCCACTGTTTGACCACCCTCACAGTAAAAAAAAAAAAAAAAAAAAAAAAAAAAAAAAAAATGTTTTTNGTCCTGTCACTGGGTACCACTGAGAAAAGTTTGGCTATATCTTCTGTATGACCCCCTGACACCCACATGCTTATACACAGTGATAAAATTAAAATCTCCCTGAGACTTCTCTTCTCAAGGCTAAGCAATCCCAGTCCTCTAAGCCTGTACTTGTAGGACAGATGCTCCAAACCTTTAATCATCTTCCCAGCCATTTCCTGAACTTGCTCCAACATGTCCTTGTCTCGCTTGTACTGAGGAGCCCACAACAGAGCACAGCTCTCCATGCGTGCTCTCATCACTGCTGAACAGACAAGGAATGATCAGCTCTCTCAACCTGCTGATGGCACTCTAACAAATGCAGCCCATTTGCCTTTTTTGCCAGCCACATTGGTGGCTCAAGCTCAACTTGTTGTCCACGAGGATACCCAGGTCCTTCTCTGCAAAGCTGCCTAGCAGTCATTTGGCCCCAGTCTGTACTGATGCATGGGGCCGCTCCTCCCCAGGTGCGGGACTTTGCACTTCCCTCTGTTGAACTTGATGAGGTTCTTGTTAGTCCATTTCTTCAGCCTGCCAAGATCCCTCTGGATGGCAGCACGGACCTCTGGCATATCAGTCACTCTGTCCAAATTTCTATTGCCTACAAACTTGCTGAGGGTGCACTCTGCCCTATCATCCAAGTCATTAACGAAGATGTTATACAGTAATGGCCTCAGCATTGAACCACTGACCTGCCTCCAGGTAGACTTCATACCACTGATCACAACCATGTGAGCCTATCAAATCAGTTTTCAGTCAACTTGTGTCCAGTTATCTAACCCATAGTTCATCAGCTTTTCTATGAGGATATTATGGAGACAGCATCAAAAGCCTTAATAAAGATAAAATAAATAACATTCACTCTTCTCCCCTCATCCACCACACCAGCCACCTCATCGTAGAAGGCTATCAGGTTGGTGAGGCACAATTTCCCATCCATAAATCCACGCTGGTCTTAAAATCAACATTTTAGGTATATGTACCATTTACATGTACTGTTTTATGTGTGTTACTTAAACTCAAGCTACGTAACACCCTATTAAAATGAGAACTAAGTTGCTCTCCTCAGATAATACTGTAAGGTCTTACACCTTTGGTCTGTTAAATCTCAATGCATGTAAAGCACAGTTAACAAGATCAAGGCCTTCACTGATTACAGTATTGAAGGCAGAATGCAAACCGTATTTTTGACAGCTTGAACAGCCTCCCAACTTTCCGTAGGATAGAACAGGTTATCTCTATTTCATTTCCCATACAGTCAGTATTCTGAGGCAAAAGTTAGCTGAATGACTGAGAAATATTGAAAAAAAAATGCTTAATAAACTGCAAAATTAAATTGTATATTTGTGTAGTAATATAGATTGGTGTTTCCTGTGCATTGGATCAAGAAACTCTTGCATTACAGATAAGACCATGAAAGAATATTTTGAACATTCTGTGTCAATTTTATCATATTCTTTCGTTTTAGTACATTGAAATAGTTGTGGTATGTTACATACATTTGATTACCATTGCTAAAAAAGGACTACTAAATACATGTATTTATAAGTGCTTTAATACTGTATTTATATATTTATAAATTTTACATACATGTAAGATATACAGATATAATAGTGTGTCCTCAAACCTGGACACAGTGCATCTGTATCTGTAGTCAGAGTATCAAGAACATCGAAAATTCTTACTGTTTCATGAGGAGAATATGTGCACAATTTCAGTTTTTAATATATATCTTCTGAGAAAGAGTATTTAAATAATATTTAATAATATTTATTTTCTCCATGAGAAAAACAGCCCAATAATTTCCTTCCCTTACATATATTTTGTCCCCTAACTTGAACTGTGACTGAATGGGAAGATCAAATGAGGTCTGAGCAGATGGCTGTCAGCAAACCAGTGACAACATATCATGGTTTAGAATTAGAGACAAAATGTGCAACCTGGTGTACAGTTTCTGCTTGTAACTGCCAAAGACATCTGGGTTAGAATATAAGCCAGCTTGAACATCCCTACACATATTTACTTTATCATTCATGAAAATTAAATTATATTAGTACCTCTTAATACTTCTCTAGTAAAGCTGTGCCTATGTGTATTAGTGGAAACTCTCCTTTTCTTGTTTATAAAAGTGGACTCAGAGCTGTCACAGATGTCACATCTTTACATTCCATTAAAATCAGTCAGAACTGCATACAGATGAATCCCTGCATGTTGCTTTAAAAATGCATGGGATGACACATCAAGGAAAGGAATCCTTCAGGTCTTCCAATAGGATTTTAACAAGCTTCAGTGGTGCTCCTGTCACTAGTATGACATTTGTTTGCATGATTAAAGGTTTTAGCAATGGACTCTCAGCTGGAGAACAAACGGTTTGTTTTTCAGAAATCTGAAGCAAATATATATCTCTTGGGTTTTCCTTTGGCTGGCCTCACTGTTCTGAAAGTTAGGAAAATGCCAAAAAAAAAGTTTTCAGGTCCCCCACACTTTGTGTATAGCAACAGCTCTTTATGCAGCTTTTTCTTATTAACAGAAGTTGCTTTCAGTCACTCCAGGTGACAGCCCGCTCAGTTCGTGGAGACCTTAACTTCTACACTTTTTATTTCTACATGAACTGTCCACTGAAGCACGCAGTTCCACATTATACAATGAGACGTTTAGCAATGGTATTGACAAGACACACCTGGTTGGCATCCATACAAAAAATGTATTTTGTGGCTCTTTGTGGTTTTACCAACTTGTTAACATTTACGGGCACACATGTAAGGACTATGATTATTGGCTGCAGTAATTAAAATTCGTTCTACAACTTCAGTGTTCTCTGAATAATTTACTGGCCCGGGAAAGAGGAAGGGAAGGAGTGGCACAAAAAATCAGAGCTAGCTGTGTTAGAAGACTGACAGGTTTAACTGCCTGTAACTGTATAAATCCACACCCAACAGAGCTGGCTGATAAAGGCACCTATTAATGCTTTCCAGGTAACAGTGATACACTTGATTATCCATTCCACGGAGTCTAGTTACTAAGAGACATAGAATTGAAGAGAATGATTTCTTGATCAGTGAAAAATTGGAAGAAGGGAGGAATTTAAATCAGGTACTGAGAGAAGATTTTACAGATAGGCAGCAATGAAATGCAGTATTCCTTTTATGCAGAATTGGGGTGATTTTGATACACGAGATGGGGCAGGTGGTGGGGTAGGAAGAGCTCCTTTTAAGGATAACAAGAACAAGGTAATAGACACAGCCTTTGTCAAGAAAGGGGAAAAACAGGAAGTTCCTACAAGGAAGAAAAGAGAGGGATCCTTTTGTAAGGGAAAAGGATAAAAGAACACGCAGCATATGTATCACATTTAGAGGTTTGGTGAACCCTAAATGCAGAGGAAAGGGGGATGAAGAGAACACCAGTCTTGGTGGCCCTTCTGCTTTTGAAACTCACACCATCTGATGCGGGGAGGCAGGAAGGTGAGGAGAGCACAAGACAATCCAAGTGTGTGTGGCAGTGACACCTGGAAATGTGCTGCATCCCTTGCATCAGGGCACAGGGTAAGAAAGGCAGTAGGTGAAAAGGTGGCAGTAGAGCACAGGGGTACCTCAGGGTCTGAAAAGCAAATAGCAATAAGAACATTTTGCAATAAGATGCAAAAAGTTGGGTAACAAACTAGGAAACAAGTCAAACTGTTCCCAAATTGAGGAAAGATGAGGGGAAAGTTTTACAAAATAACGTTGGGTGGGAACACATAATAAGCTCGTGTTACTAAGGATACAAAGACTATAATCTTCTCCTTACACACAGGAAAAAACAAAAAGTCTCCTTCTACAAAGGACAACAGAAGCCATCACTCCAATATCTGAAAACAAATTTGCAAGGTAGACCTAGTAAAATTTCTGCAGGGGCAGTGGGATAGACTGAGAATTTTTTTCAGGGTAATTTTCTGTGGAAAAGAGTTCCAACTGTGCAACGGCTGTTGTAGCATCAGCAATGAACAAAAAGCCTGAAGCCACGTTTCTCCAGTTGACAGTTTTCATTTAAAAAATTTGTTTATATATTCTACTAAAGAAACACCCATCCTTCTCTAGTTATTTCTCTAACTAGTTTCCTCAAAACTATCATTTTGAAAATAAAGTGCAGAGTTGTATCAACAAACACATCTCTGCTTTTATTATGCATGAATACAGTGTTATCCTCTCTTTAAATTCCCATGCCTAATTCTGAGCCTAAGAGAACTTTTTTTGACATTGCTATCATAAATCCCCACACTGAAATGCCTAAAAAAAAGTTAGTAGTATCAAGTTTCTTCCTTCTCCTAGGATATCCTAATAATACAAATACTGTATTTGAACCTCCATGCAATCTAACACTAAGCATAGTTCTTAATTAGTCTTTGTTTTCTTCAAGGTGTTACACAAAGGAGATGAAGGGAGATTCTGCAAAGAATATACAAATTAATGCCCTCTGACAGATTCACATTTATTTATGTTTGAAAATCTTTTCAATATGGGACCTTTTTCACCATGATATGACTATTAGGAGGTGTTGTTAAAGGGGAGAATTAATAGTGTAAGTATATACTTAGTCTACATTTGAGTTTCCCATGTTTGTATTACACAGGGAACCTGTTAAAGCTTGGGTATAATGTAGCCATTTTAATGCAGTCTATATATTAACCTCATTTGTAAACTTCAAATACTGATCCTTAAATCTGCCTAGTGTCTTTTTCATATGACTGATTATTTTAGGGCTGCAGACAATCCCACTCAGTGTTAACTAGCATAGAATATAACTGTTTTTCTACTCCTTATGTATCAACAGTTAATTTGGCATCTTTGCAGTGCATTCAGCTGTTCTAGACTAGGACCAACGCAAAGTCACTTGACATTTACTACAATTCTCAGGCAGCTATCAGCACATGGGCAGGAACCACGGGGACTTCATAACACAGTAGGGAGCACCCCCTTATTTTCTACCCTATAAATCTTACAGCCCTGCCTAAAGGTGTCCTTATTTGTGAGGTTTTATACATTTGTTGAAAAAAATTAAAGCTCATATGCCAGATAATTATTAAATTCATAAGACAGTGGAGATCAGTTTAATATCCTGTAAGAGGAAATTTTCTTTCATTAGAAACAGAGAAGCTATCTAGTTATTGGAAGGATAACAGAAATACACATTTCAATTAATTCTTCATATTATAAAAGAACCCCTTGGGTAATCTTCAGCCAACTACTCAACTCAAATTAGAACTACTCAGAACTATTCCTCACAGACTTCTGCTCACCTGCATGCCCACCTGTTGCGTATTCAATATTCCAGTGACCTAGTGCACATGGGTTGGTAGATAGGTTTCCTGTGGTAGTAGTTTCTCTCTGTAAAATGATATTGCTGAGCTTAATCCTTTCTTAAATAATGGTTCAATTGTACTGTCAATACAGCTGAGATCAAAGAAAAGTACCCCTGCTGTCATGTAGTAGAAATTCACTTTCTGTTTATTTTTGTGGGGTGCTTATACTTGATCCATCTTGCTCCAAGGTTTGACTAAAACATGTAATATATTTTCATCATCCTAGAGTTTTCTACTTTCTGTTCTTTCAGTCTATCTGTTTTTAACCCTTCTTCCCTAATTTAATCGGATTCTACTGACTATTTTTATCACACAGTTGCTCTCAAGCAAGCAGGAGAGAGACAGCAAGCAATCCTTTACTGTGCTGCACAGGATTATAATCTCTATATACAGGCTAGACTTCAATTCTTATGATCTCATCTGAAAGAAACCTAACAAGAGTAATCTGCAGGATAAAGAACGCAGCTCCCGCAGAGCGATAAAACTCCCAAGACAGTCCTACAAGAACCTGAACCTCTCATTTCAGAGAGACTTAGTACTAAAAAGCCAATGCTAAAAGCATGGCTCCGTCTTCTCAGGCACCCCTACAAGCTTCTATTTAGAACACTTAAATGTGTAGTAATAATCTTGTTCTCGTTCCCCTCCTGTTTCCCCTACCCGGTTTTGCATTCAAGCATCAAACTTGACCGTTTCCTGTGATGTCATACAAACAGAAGTTCACTTGTCCAAGCATAAGGTGATCACATGCCATTACACCAGTATATTGATTCTGCTTTTTTAGGTGTTGGGGAAGGCAGTGCTAACTAATATTTGCTTTTAATTGCAAGAGAAGTAATGTACGTTGTAATTATTCCACAAAATATTATTTTTTCTCACTTTCAAAAGACTGTAACTTTCACGCAGCTCTGGATTATATACTCCGTACCCCCCTGAACCTGCTCAGTTGGTGGTTTTGTGAATGCTTCCATCTTTGTACGGCAAGGCAGGAATGAGAGGACACATGCTCCTGCTGGATGCACTCCCTCCTAAATGGAGGCAGTATTATTTTGTGACTGGCACTATCATTTAAGGAGAGATCTGGATACTGCAGGCAGCAAGCAGATGTGTTCAAGATGGACAAGTTCACTCAAAAACTGCTGTCATGGAGGTCACAGGTACATGCTGTTCATGTCACTAACTTGGACATCTCTCAATCTCCTGAGCTCGCAACACTTGAGTCAAACCTGTAGCAACACCCAGGTGACAAAATCTGCAGTCAAAGACAGCTGAAAGGTACATCTTTAAAACCAAACCAAAACACAAAAAACCCACAAACCAAACAAACATGTTTGCGGTTTAGGGCAATTATTCTCAGCTAAAAGATTCCTTAATCATAAGACAAAGACACAGATTACTTCTATCTACATTCCCCTTGGAGTACACAAGGAAGGGCATAGAAGTTTGTGTGTCATACGCACATATTCATGACATTGATTGTGCACACTACACAATTTATCTTAAAGGTTCTGATTTCAGATGATTGTTAGATTGATGAGACTATGGATAAAGTAATATCTTAAAAAGCGTTACTGAGGAAGTCAGCAACCGTACAAGTTCCTAACAGTATGCTTTGAAAATCTTAACACAAGGACTATAATCTGTCCCTGACTGTACCTACATCCTGTTCTGTGCATGTGAGGGACCTTCCCTGCAGCTGCCATTCCTACTGGGGCTCCAGTGGCCAAGGGCAGCTTCTCATCATAGAAGAGAATGCAATAGAATGGGAAGTAGAACTGGAACAGTCTATTTTAAGAAGAATTTCCTCTGCCATCTAGCTCTCAAGAACCATTTTCCTAAGCTTTTATTCAGTTCTTCTTACCAGACTATATGCCAGACTATATACAGGAATTATTTTCAACATTGCAATTTACTTCTCTCTTTTCTTTTTTTAATGCTACAAATTAATGCTACTACTATGCTCTCAGTCTTCTCAGTTCTAAAAACTGACACTCTCAAAAGACCAGAAGGACTTCCCATAGAAAAGACATTGAAATTACACAAACATAAAAGCATCAAATAAAATATCTATTTACCAAAGCCCTTACATATATGAAGGGAAAGAAATTTTTTGTAATTTTCAGACACTTCTGAAAATAAGAATCTGTAATTATGAAGCTATATAAAGTATATATATGAACCAAAAACCTAGAAGATGAACCTTTGAATTGCCAATACCTAGAGAAAGAGGGAGGGTAGGGAATCTGAAGACTGTTCATACAAGCTAAAGAGATCCATCGGTTTTAATTGGAGAGATTCACATCTACATTATGTAGATAACACAGGGTGCTGGCAACATAACTGCAAAAACTTTACATACATTTTGCTTACTCAATTTCCATGTTACTGTTTTTTTCATTTCAATTTTTACTATAAACCTGCTTTTAAGAGCATAACATTTTTTTCCTTTAGGGCACCATACTTGTAAACAAAAACAAAACAAAACCCATTAATTTCTTTCATGTGGAGTTCCATAAAGAATGGGATTTGCTTCCCTCAGCTTCTGTCTCTTTTGTGGGGTTTAAGTTAAAAGAAATAGAAATAGCTTTTAAAAATTCCTTTGCCACAAAGTATACAGACATGAATCGATCACATTAATGTCTGGAAGGCAAAATATCAAAGTTCTGCTCCAAATCTACTATTGGTTTATTGCAAGATCTACATTAAACCTCTTTTTCCACATCTGTAAAATGGAGATAATATCTGCCCTGCTTTATAAAAAATACGGAAATTATTTTCGAAGAAAAAGTCTAGAGGTAAAAAAAAAAAATTATTTACATATGTACTTTTCCCCTGATGTGGCAATATCTTAAGGTATCTCTTAGTACTTCTAATAACTTGAGCAAAAATGCACCTTCTTTTTTTTCCACAGAGGAGCTACAGGGAGGTCAAAGGGGCACCTTTTATTCTGGAAACACACTACGTATCTGGTTAGGGGAGAGCAAGCACACATATACATACACAGATAAGTAAATGAGGGCAGACCACCCCAAGGCATTTCTCATGAAGCATTCTTCTAAACCTAATGATTGAAACCTGACAAGGTCCTTCATTTTCTTTTTAATCATAGGAAATCCTCTGTCTGTTTCCCCAGCATTATCACTTGAAAAAGATAATACTGATTCCAATTCCCTTTGTAAAAGAACTTTGAGATCTACAGCTTGCTTTATTAGGTATCTTACAATTCCCTTGAATTCCCTTTGTGGGGAAATTCCCATACCAGCAGTTAGTGTTTAATAGTCACTTAGATATCATGGTGCTGAGTGCAGAAAAAATTAGTAGAATATTTCAGTAAAAACTGTGCTGAATTAAGACAGCAAGAAAACCAATAGGAGGCTTTTGCATAGTTCTGCAATCTTTCACACATCTTTTCTGTTCAGTAACAGGGACATAATGTCTCTTTCACCACCCAGCACAGAACCAAGTTAAATTTACATACGTAGTTCCACAATATATTTTGATATAACTTATGCTCTGTGCATGTGCTGGGGAAAGCATCAGCTACTTAAAACAGTCAATCAAATAAACTTAGTAACTCCAAGTATCAGATGACAGAAGCAAAGTACTGATATGCCAAGAAAACACAATGCTGATGACTCCAAGTTTACTCACCACAGTTAAGTAGCAATACTGTGCATCAGATTTTTATTTAATTCTACACTCTAACCTAAGACCACTAAGAATGTGCAGGTGCTGGTGTCCATTCCACACCATCTTTCGCATGGCAGAGAAACAATGATCTCTGTGAGGAGCTACCTTAAAATAGTAAACACCTCCGTGTAAGCTGCATTATTCCCAAGTACCACATGGAATTCAAATTGTATATATATGGACATACAATTGCTCCAAGAACCTGAAGAACATGCAGTTGAAAACAGAATTCAGCTAAAACAGAAATGTGAAGAAAAAAATGCATTTTGATGATTTTTCATTTTTAAGCAGTCTGTGAAAGGTTATGTTTAAATTTAAAGACAATTGGATCAATTGGATTAAATTGGATCAAAATGTAGGTGCTATGGGTCAGAATTTAGGTGCTATGGCTTAACCAGGCCGTGTTTAAAATTGATAAAATTCCAAGGCAGGATCTCAATTCTTTGCATCTTGGTGTCAAAAATCTTCTGGTGCCAGCTACCAGAAGTCAGATGAAATCAGACAAAGCCAGAGACACAGATATTTGTTTCTTCATTTGGTTAGAACTGCCCACTCTAACTACTATCCTCATTCTTGCTGCAGTTTACTTCTGCAAGAAGTTTTCCCTGCTTCTACAGTACACACACTAAGGGCATAATTAGTCAACCTTCTTGTAATGGCCATGGCTAAAGTCGTCACTGCTTTGCTGACTTCCCAGTCTTTATTTATACTCTTATTATATGATTGTGTATATTTTGCTGACATAAGCATTTGTGCAGCTGAGGTAAAAAAAATCCTGGGCTGTTATCTGACTAAAAAAGTAATTTTTTCCACCTAATGAGGTAATTTTTTTTCAGCAGTGGTAAATCCCACCACCTTCTACTTAGAGATGTTCTCTGAGGCTGCTTTATTTCATGCATATGGACAAATAAAGAACAGAAATAAAATCCAAAAGAATGCTAAAGTGTGTATTAGAGTGTTTTTAAACAATGAGTTGTAGAAATTGTAATATTCTAATATTATTCTATACTAATAAACTAATTATGTGCAGGTCCTATTAGGGCTTTGAATCTCAGAAGGTTAGATTCCAGTGGTCCCTTCCCACCAATATTTCTGTGATTAACAACTGGGACAGCAAACAGAAAAATAAGGAATACAAAGAGGAAGCATTCAAAAAGGTTCAGATTTAGTTAAAGAACACCACAAAACAACAAAAACCACCCTTTCAGAATCACCTGCAATTTTATAGCTTATGGCATATTTTTAATGCCATATTTTTAATAAATATGACATAAAAATGTTCGATTGCATGAGGAACTGTCAGTTCATACCTCTTTTATCGAGATCATACATTTGGAATTACAATCATCCTCCTCCTCCTTCCTTCTTTTTTTTTTTTTTTTGAGAAATCACCAGTATATCTCCTATGCAGATGTTCTTCTGTTGTCATCAGAAAGGATACAGAATAAGACGGCCAACTATTCTGTTTCTTCTCAGAATGGTTCAAGATTCAGCTTGAATACTTACTGACTGAAGTTGAAGTAATTTTTCAAAATTTCATGTTTCAAATAATGTATTTCCTTGCTTGGCAGAGACTTTATTTTAGGATTACTGTTTTATTTCATGATTTCCAAGATTCACCCTCATTCTGCAGCTATATCCATCACGAACAAAATGTTTGGCTTTATATCAAGATCAGCTATGTTTTACTTAACTGAGGAAAAGCAAAGTGGCAGCCTTCTTTCCTAGTGATCTTTCATTTTGTATGCTTCGTGTTTCTGCGAAAGTTAGCCCATAGTTTCCCAGCTGCCTTAAATCAATCTTGGGCATGTTCTGCCACTGAAAACACCAGATTCCCCTTCTGCCCGCATACACACATTTTTGTCAACTGTGGCAATCATTTGGCTGCACAGTAAGTTGGAATTACACACACACACCTGAGGAAAAAAATGAGTATCTGACAGTGACCTAACTCACGATATGACCACATAATCTGTAACAACCAGACAAAAGAGATGGGGACAAACTCTTGTGGAAAGGCCAGGGGAAGGGGTAGGTTCTCACCTTTTTGTAACTGTTGGCCAAGTCAGGCCAACTGTGGAGCCACACGTTTCTCCCCTCTCCCCCTCGCCCCCACCCTTTTATTTATTTATATAGTTGTGAACACTTATAGTCACAAACCCACCGTTGGTCACTCACTAAGTTTCTGTCAAAAAATGCAACCATCAGATCTCTATATGGTTGAAGCCCAAGACTTGAAAAACTACTGAATTCAATTTGGCTATCCTCAGGCACAGTTCCACCAGGATAACAGTTCAACTGCCTTTCCACAGACTCAGCCCTGGCACACTCTCATCTATGCTTCAGCACACTCTTTTCAGAAACTCATCCACGCCAGAAGCCTGACAGTTTACAGATGAACACTTCTGGCAGCAGGAATGGCACGTCATTTACCTCGGGTGGGCGGCTGACACTGCCACCTAAGTAGTGCAGGCTTGCACCCTTCCCTCTTCCTTGCTGTAACTATAGCCCTCAGAATTTAATCTATGAAGGATTTTTAAAAAACACTGAGAAGACCAGCCTTAAAATTAAGACGTAATTTCAGTTCAACACAGAGTTGCTGGTCCCAAATAGAGCAAGTGTACTCTCTACAGACTGTCTGTAATCCCACTACCCGAATACCTCCATCTCCAGCTTCCTCAGTTCTCTAGTAATCTTGATAATATCCAACCACGTAAACAGGAGTTTAGTTAAAACTGGAACTCTGAAAGCCGAAGAACGTTATCTTGATTCCTACTGAGACTTTTTGCTTGCTGAAAGGCGTTAAAAATGCTTTACGAGACTGAATGGTGAACTGGACAAAGCACAAAAGAACTTCTTCTCATTTACATATAGAATAACTACCAGGTAAAGACTAATCGTATAGAAGCTGGTTAAGTCATGGGAGTAAAAAGATAAAATTACTTTGGAGACATACAAAAGGGGCGTGGGAATGGAAGGCAACTGAAATATAAAAAATTCAAAGATTATTTTCCACATCTGAGCTCTTTTCAAACATTCCCGCAGGCAAGTGGCAAGGGTGAAGACCTTTAAATAAGTAACAGAGATTTAGCCAGTAGCTCGTCATCAAAATGGTGAATGTAGTTAGTTAAAGTTATTCCTAAGGAAGAGATTTTTTTATGCCTTAGGATTTGGCGACTTTGCTAATAAGAGAACAATTAAGTGGCAGAACAATAGCTATTCAGGAAGGATGTAAAATGAGCAAAACCAGATGTGGTCTCAGAGAAAACTAAATAGGCACTTCTGAACCTATACCAGTACAAAATATCACCTTCCTACCAAACAAAGCTAATAAAAAAGAAAAGACAGTACAATTTTCTCTTGAGTCATGAGATGCAGGGCTTTTTCTGTGCTTTATGAACATATGACTATTAGCTTCTCCAAAACGCACAGCATGAGATCAGCGGTTTCCCCCAGCCAAAGGGGTTTGGTTTTGTTTCTTTAAACAAAGTAGCATGATAAGGTCTTACTCAACAACATTTTCAGTTCCTGTAAATATATAAAGACTCTAACAGAACCATGGAAGTTTTGACTTTGTTTGTGACTTTCAAGCAATAACACTCATATTCAAGATAGAAAAGATAGATATGATCCTTAGCTACTCTCCAAGCTTCTGAAAAATCTCGGAAATTTCATCACAAACTCTGATACAGAAATTATTTGACTAAATAAAATCCTTGCATATTCAAGGCATACATACAGTAAGGAATTACACAAAGCAGTACCTTTTCACTTCATCTGGAGTGAAAACTTAAAGGTCAACAAAATATTTCTTCTGCTTGTTGGCTTTGGTGAATTCTGATTTCTCCTCACCCCCATGTAATACAGCCTAGAAGAGGAGTTTTACAGATTTTGGTATATGTATGAAGACTGCGTGTATGTACCTAGATAGTTTAGTCCACGGGTGTATGCTGTTTCCAATTTAAGATTAAAAACTATCCAGAGATAGAAAGACCTGTATCTTATAGACAAAATTCTTCAGTAGCTAGTTTAAATCTTATTTACTGTTGTTGCTATCCTGTTCATGACTAATAAACCTGTAATAATCCCAAACAGCTGTCAGCCAACAGGTGCTGCTGAATAACATTGAAACACAGTGCCATAAACTGGAATCAATTTTGTCTCCTTCACCGTTAAAATCAGGCAAGCAGAACAACTGCAGCATTTTTAATATTACTTCTAATAACCTGTAGAAACTTAGGTGGGAGACAAAACCTCACCATATAATCAAGAAAACACATCCCACTATAATTACAGTTGTTACAGCTACACATTTTATGAGATCTGTAGGGAAGCTACAGCAAGGGTCTTCCTCTGGAGGCTGAATGCAGCTGATTGGCAGTGAAATGAACACCAAACATACAAAACATTCTTGAAAATGGTATCTTGAGTTTCATGAAGTTCTAGAGCATGCTTGCTTGCAATCCAAAGCCAGCTACAAATGAGTTTTAACTTACCATCAAAATTATTTTTTCCTAAGTTAACTCTTTGTGCTTCAAGGCTTTCCTTGAACTGCACTGACACTGAGAATTGAAAGTCCATGTAAGTAATGATTCTGTGTCTAACAAAACCATTGTTCACAGCACTAAATATCTAATAATGCAAGAATCGTGTAGTTAAACTTATCTTATCTGAACTTCACTTTAAAATTGTTCTAACTCAGAAAGAAGAGAGAAAAAAATTGATTTCTTAAAGTTACATATTCTCCTGAAATGGAATTCAGAAGTATGCAACTCTTCATTTATTCAATTGGTGCTTTTATCTTGCAAATAAAATACATTAAAATAGCAATTGTTATATTTCTGACAATAAAATATTACAATTAATAGAAAACCTTTTCTCAAATTGTAAAGATTTTCATAGAATGACCAGAATTTGTAATGCTAATTTGCAATATGTCATGTGGTCAGAGTCATTAAGGGGTGCTACACAGCCTTGTTATACCTTCATTCTCCCCAGCCAGGCATTCTCTCAAAGGCCTTCAAGCTTGTTAGCAATTAAACTTTATTGTTCAGCTTGTCAGGCTTGCACTCTGTGGAGACTCCGAAACCAGTCAGTCAAGACAGTACTATAAATATGTAAATCTAAACAAACTAATAACTCGCACAAGTTTTCACTTATTTTTCCCCTTAAAGTACTAGCCTTATTTTGATGAAAGGCACAGTCCAAGGAGACTAGAAACCAACCTCTCCAACTGAAAAAATCTACATTCTCTCACTGACCATTTCCTTGGTGGATGCAGCAACAGACTTCACCACTCAACTGCAAGAACTTCATCTTTTGCCATACACAAACCATCTCTGAGCGAGCTTCACTTGTTAATCCCACTTTTTTTCAAAGACAAAGTCAACAGTGTATTCTAACTTTATTTCTTCAACTAACTATTATCTATGTTGTCTTCTTCTGCTCATTTTGTCATGTGCAGAAGATTCTTTTTAGAATCTTGGACTAAGAACTACATAAATATATATCTACCTTACAATTGTTTCAATATCCCAACAGCCTCAAATGCTACTTGTTAATTAGTGTAATTTTGCATATGCTTTACAGAATATGCAAGCTAGGGATACTTTCCAACACACATCAACAGTTGTGCAGCAAAAAAAGTAACACCGAAGTGACCTCCCCAAACATTCAAAAAGCAAAGTATATAAATATTTTTGTATTTCTCAGCTCTCATAATTATCATAGATGGATATCCATTTTTCAAGTGATCTGTGTCCAAGTAAATCTAATTAAAATATTCTGTCTCCAGATGGAGAGTGATCTAAGACAACATAGTTTTCAAATTTTCATTTTTTTGTTTTGTGCATGAATCAACTTTTCAAACCAAATTTGCAAGGAAGAAGACAAAGAGGTAACTTTACCTATACAAACATCAGGTATTTTTTGGTTAAGCTCTGTCAACAGGCAGAATTAAATTATGTTCCTTAAGAGATACCTCCCAAGTAGCTAACACAAGCAGGCTGAATTGTACCATGGAGATGGTACAGGTAGATGAGAAAAATACTACCAAAATACGTCTAGGAGAATCCCCTCCTTCTGGGATTTAACAGTAATTGCATTGACCAACCTCACAGTATTAAAGTAAAAGTGTACGGCTAACGCTAATAACACCACAGTAAGTGAAGCTGCAACACATCCAAGCAGTCCATCTCCAATGTTACTTGAATATTTATCTTAAATATTAAATTACTTCCCCAAGTCCAAGAATTTCCAGACGACTAGCAAAGTGTGATTCACTTTGAAAAAATTCTGAGACTAGGTGGGCAGTGTACCTGAAGTTGCAAGGTAAAGTAGCACTTCTACATACAAACTGGCATTACACTGGAATGGACTCTCTTTCATGCCTCTGAAATTAAATATGTAATATTATTCTTAATGAAAAACTGCATATAGGAAACAATTCTGCCATTTGGGATGAAAGATGTATTATGGTCAAAATCCATCAACTACAAAATAATAAACAAACAGGATACAGTTACCCAGAACTAATGGAACATTTACTCTAGGGATTAGTTTGATGTCTGGGAAGAAAGATGATGTATGGAAACAAACAGGATGGCAATAAAGCAGCTCAAAAAAAGTAATTGTTAAGCAAAATTTGAGAATTGTTGTGAAACAACTAATTAGGTTGCTTAGGGCCACATCCACTTGAAAATCCTCAACCCCTCTGGGCTACCTGTTCCAGTGCTTGATCACTCTTGCAGTGAAAACAGCGTTTCTGTTTAAATGGAATTTCCTGTATTGCCATTTGTGTACATGGCTTCTTGTCCTTTTACTGAGCACCACTGAGAAGAGTCTGACATTGTCTTCTTTACTCCCTCTCATAAAGTACTTCATACACATTGACAAAACACTCCCCGTACCTTCCCTTCTTAAGGCTAAACAGTCTCCGGTCTTTCCGCCTCTCCTTGTATGTCAGACGCTTCAAGTCATTAGTTATCTTCTTTGAATTCACTCCAGTATGTCCATGTCTATCTTGTACTGGGGAACCCAGAACTGGACATAGTACTCCAGATGTGCTCTCACCACTGCTTAGTAGAGGAGTAATTTCTTTTGATGTGTCAGTCATGGATTTACTAACACAGCTCAGGATGCTGTTTGACCCTCTGTTACAGGGGCACTTTGCTGGCACCTTTGCAACTTGCTGTCCACCAGGACTCCCTCTCTTGAACTTCATGAGGTTCTTGTCAGCCCATCTCTCCAGCCTGTGGAGGTCAACCTATCTCTCTGAACGGCTGCACAACCATCTGTTGTATAATCCACACTGTCCAATTTTGTAGCGTCTACAAATCTGCCTCATCATCCAGGTCATTAGCAACGAGGTTAAAAAGTATTGGCGCTGGTACTGACCCTTCACTAGTGATTTGCCTACAGCTGTCCTTTGAGCCCAGCAGTTCAACCTGTTTTCAGCCCACCTCACTGTCCACTTAAATAGTCTGTACTTCATCAATTTGTAAAAGAGGATGTTAGGGGATACATTGAAAAAAGCCTTGCNACCTCTCCAACTGAAAAAATCTACATTCTCTCACTGACCATTTCCTTGGTGGATGCAGCAACAGACTTCACCACTCAACTGCAAGAACTTCATCTTTTGCCATACACAAACCATCTCTGAGCGAGCTTCACTTGTTAATCCCACTTTTTTTCAAAGACAAAGTCAACAGTGTATTCTAACTTTATTTCTTCAACTAACTATTATCTATGTTGTCTTCTTCTGCTCATTTTGTCATGTGCAGAAGATTCTTTTTAGAATCTTGGACTAAGAACTACATAAATATATATCTACCTTATAATTGTTTCAATATCCCAACAGCCTCAAATGCTACTTGTTAATTAGTGTAATTTTGCATATGCTTTACAGAATATGCAAGCTAGGGATACTTTCCAACACACATCAACAGTTGTGCAGCAAAAAAAGTAACACCGAAGTGACCTCCCCAAACATTCAAAAAGCAAAGTATATAAATATTTTTGTATTTCTCAGCTCTCATAATTATCATAGATGGATATCCATTTTTCAAGTGATCTGTGTCCAAGTAAATCTAATTAAAATATTCTGTCTCCAGATGGAGAGTGATCTAAGACAACATAGTTTTCAAATTTTCATTTTTTTGTTTTGTGCATAAATCAACTTTTCAAACCAAATTTGCAAGGAAGAAGACAAAGAGGTAACTTTACCTATACAAACATCAGGTATTTTTTGGTTAAGCTCTGTCAACAGGCAGAATTAAATTATGTTCCTTAAGAGATACCTCCCAAGTAGCTAACACAAGCAGGCTGAATTGTACCATGGAGATGGTACAGGTAGATGAGAAAAATACTACCAAAATACGTCTAGGAGAATCCCCTCCTTCTGGGATTTAACAGTAATTGCATTGACCAACCTCACAGTATTAAAGTAAAAGTGTACGGCTAACGCTAATAACACCACAGTAAGTGAAGCTGCAACACATCCAAGCAGTCCATCTCCAATGTTACTTGAATATTTATCTTAAATATTAAATTACTTCCCCAAGTCCAAGAATTTCCAGACGACTAGCAAAGTGTGATTCACTTTGAAAAAATTCTGAGACTAGGTGGGCAGTGTACCTGAAGTTGCAAGGTAAAGTAGCACTTCTACATACAAACTGGCATTACACTGGAATGGACTCTCTTTCATGCCTCTGAAATTAAATATGTAATATTATTCTTAATGAAAAACTGCATATAGGAAACAATTCTGCCATTTGGGATGAAAGATGTATTATGGTCAAAATCCATCAACTACAAAATAATAAACAAACAGGATACAGTTACCCAGAACTAATGGAACATTTACTCTAGGGATTAGTTTGATGTCTGGGAAGAAAGATGATGTATGGAAACAAACAGGATGGCAATAAAGCAGCTCAAAAAAAGTAATTGTTAAGCAAAATTTGAGAATTGTTGTGAAACAACTAATTAGGTTGCTTAGGGCCACATCCACTTGAAAATCCTCAACCCCTCTGGGCTACCTGTTCCAGTGCTTGATCACTCTTGCAGTGAAAACAGCGTTTCTGTTTAAATGGAATTTCCTGTATTGCCATTTGTGTACATGGCTTCTTGTCCTTTTACTGAGCACCACTGAGAAGAGTCTGACATTGTCTTCTTTACTCCCTCTCATAAAGTACTTCATACACATTGACAAAACACTCCCCGTACCTTCCCTTCTTAAGGCTAAACAGTCTCCGGTCTTTCCGCCTCTCCTTGTATGTCAGACGCTTCAAGTCATTAGTTATCTTCTTTGAATTCACTCCAGTATGTCCATGTCTATCTTGTACTGGGGAACCCAGAACTGGACATAGTACTCCAGATGTGCTCTCACCACTGCTTAGTAGAGGAGTAATTTCTTTTGATGTGTCAGTCATGGATTTACTAACACAGCTCAGGATGCTGTTTGACCCTCTGTTACAGGGGCACTTTGCTGGCACCTTTGCAACTTGCTGTCCACCAGGACTCCCTCTCTTGAACTTCATGAGGTTCTTGTCAGCCCATCTCTCCAGCCTGTGGAGGTCAACCTATCTCTCTGAACGGCTGCACAACCATCTGTTGTATAATCCACACTGTCCAATTTTGTAGCGTCTACAAATCTGCCTCATCATCCAGGTCATTAGCAACGAGGTTAAAAAGTATTGGCGCTGGTACTGACCCTTCACTAGTGATTTGCCTACAGCTGTCCTTTGAGCCCAGCAGTTCAACCTGTTTTCAGCCCACCTCACTGTCCACTTAAATAGTCTGTACTTCATCAATTTGTAAAAGAGGATGTTAGGGGATACATTGAAAAAAGCCTTGCTGAAGTCAAGATAAACAATAACAACTGCTCTCCCCTCATCCATTGAGTCAGTCATGTGATTGTAGGAGGCTACCAGGTTAGTTAAGTATGATTTCTCCTTCACAAATCCATGCTGACCACTCCCAATCACCTTCTTGTCCTTTTTATGCCTGGAAATGGCTTCCAGGATGGGAAGTGGCTTATCCATCACCTTCCCAGGGATCAAAGTTAGAGTCAGAAGCCTGTAGTTTCCTAGATTCTCCTTCTCATGCCTCCCGAAGATAGGGATGGCAACCAGAATCTTTGGAATGTCTAATTTTTTACAGGAGGGGAGGCGTAGCGCCTGATGCAAGTATATGACACAGACTAGGCAAGCACTCTCTAGCACAGTAATACGGGGATACATAGCAATGGTTAGATTATATGAAACATTTAATTAATAAATTGACAGTACATGGGATCACTTCCTGTAGAAGCTTTGAAGAAAATTGACCAGTTCGTCTTCTGTCCTCAAAATAATTTGTCATAAATAACATTGATAATATAAGTGGACAGGTGCCTAAGCATCTCCATTTGTTTCTGATCATGGCAGCAGCAGACCGTAACTACTCCTCCTTAGCAAATGATTAGTCATAAAACATATGAACGTTTCAGGTGACACAGATGCTCCTTACACAGTGCAAAACTAAGTAGGCAACCATATTCAACTTTAATTTCAGTCCTCAGTCATCTTGTCTACTCTTGTTTGACACTTACACCTTTTTCTTTTTTTTATAAAAAAATTCAGATTCCTGTCAAAAGTTTCTAGAAAATTTGTTTCAAGTAGCTTCAGAATTTTCCATGAGACCTGACAATGTTGTCACTGTCTGCTAAGAGGTGAATAAAACCCACATACTGCAATACATTACACTTACATTCCATCATCCTATCCTCTAGATGACACAAAAAAAAATCAACTAATTATCACAGCCAATTTCACTGCCAATCTTACTGGCTCATATTAAAGGAAAAGAAAGAACTGGTATGGATACTGCTGAAGTAATAGCTTTGTAGATGACTGATATTCAAAGACAAAACGACACAGATTTGTATACGTAAATCGATCGTGTTACGCAAAACTCTGTAACAGACATTTAGAACTTTTCCTATTTATGCAGTCATATGTTAGATACTCAAAGCACATCACAGATGCTAGGAGTCTTCCTACTTCTTATTTTAGAGGGAAAGCAAAAATCCCATGTAATGTCCTTTACTTCGTGCTTTCGCTGCAGCAGATGGGAAGTAAACAATAGATATTAATGGTGAGCAGAACTATTTTCTCAGATTCCACAATTATTTCCACAGCTAGCTACACTAAAGCATCTGTGGTTTTGTGCCTGTCAGATTCCCAGGAAAGAGAATACTGGAGAGCATACTGCCCTTTCCAAATGCCAGTTTCTTCCACTGCAGATACATACATGCCCTAGAAAGACTATAGTCTATCCTCTGAGTTGAGCCATCCATTTTTGATTGTTGTCAGTTGCCAGTATCAACATACTATACGTTATTTATGAAGTCCTCGATGCAAACGTAATTAAAAGATTTTCTAATTTGTAATGCTGAGGCAATACTTTATTTTCAGGAAAAGAAAGGTTTCATATATAACTTTCAGAACTCTTTCTTGTTAGTAATGAGCTGTTAATTTCATAACTCTTTGTACGTAAAATAGTAAAAGGAGAAACAAAATCTTTTTAACCAGGGAGTAATTACTTAGGCGTATTTCAGCTCTCCTTTTATCAGCCTAGATTTATTTACATTCAATTAAATTTTCTAGTGTATATTTTAGCACAAGTATTTGGATAATGTGATTTTTGCATGCTGTAGTAAGCCACACTTTTGACCACACTATAAAATGTAAATTTCTATAAGTAATTAATATTTAAACCTAGTTCTTTTACATCAGCGGCAACATTCCACAAGTTTGGGGGCATGTTTTCATTATTAAGGGGTAATATTTCAGAACAGCAACTAAGTGAATGAAGAAAGTTATTAAATGAATGAATAACCTACACTTCAACTGGCAGCATTGCTCTTCTATAAAATGCAAAGAAAGAAGAAGGAAATGTGTCAAATGCATTTTGCAGAACACACCCAGAATTTCAGAAGTACGTATCATGACCCCTCAATCTACATATTAAAACTACAAATAACTCTTCGACAAAAAATATTTTCCCCAGTACAGTAATTTTTTTCTGAAGACTAATTAATTTTGTGAAATATTGGAAATTAAAGGTTTTACACCATATTGTGAACTCTACAGTCTTACACGTGATGCTTTTTCAGCATACAATACGCGTACACCTTTTAAGATCAAGCAGCCATAGATAAAAATTTATTTATGAACTCTAAAGAATTATGAATTTTTGGGATGTTGAGAGGAGGAAGGTGGTTAATGGCTTTGTTTTGTTCTGAATGAAGGTAAGTCCTCTTTCATCAAGACTGCAAGAAGGTTCTTTTGTACTGACAAACACCAAGGTTGTCAAGATAAAACTAACAGCCTAATTACATGTTATTCCGTTTAATATTTGGACTAAATATCTATGCTAATATAGCACCTTTTAGCTATTATTTTTCTAGAAGATGTTTACTGAAGAAAAAATGCCAGGACTTTTATCACAAAAATATATTTACACCCAATCCACAGATAAAAGTTGATATACTCTGAAGATTGTATTTAGAGACATGCAGCATTTGGGACATGTGTCTAAAAACTTAGTTTTTAAAGGTGGTCAAGTATCTTAAATGCTTAAATACATTTCTTATGTTTCCAAATAAATAAAAAAAAAAAATAACCAAAAAATCCCAAGAATGACCAGTATGCACCCAAGAAGTTTTTTTTTTTTTTAAAAAAAATCAAATCTATTATTTTAAACCAAAAAAAGTCAATCATGAGATGATTATGACTCAATTTCCAAACAGATATGGCAGCACCATAGGAATCTGAGCCACTATAAAAGCGTGGAATAAAGTAAGGGGGGAAAATGTTTCAAAAGCAATAGGGAGGGAATGGCAGCAATTGCACTTGCAGTTATTTATGCTAACAGAAATACAATTCTGGATGATGGGCGGCACCTTTTACATCCACTGCAACTTCTCAATGATCAAATTCAGAAAAGCCCATTAAGAAATATGGTAAATTGAGATACTCACCTCCCTGCTCACCTTAGGATTGCAACCCTCATGAACTTTGACTCCTTTGGAATCAATTTCCCACTGACTTCATAGATGCCAGGATATTTTCCCATTTGTTTGCCTTTCATAACATACATAGTATGTTAAAGAATATTTCCTGAAATAATTCTGGGAGTAAATCAGGGGCCTGGTGCTGCCCTGCTGAGAGGAAGAGAAATCTGTGTATTTTAGGAAATGTTGGATTATTTTAAATACAAGTGTCCTTGTTCTCATGGCCTCTGAGTTCAGCTAAGCAGCTGGAAATGCTGAACCCATCTCTTCAATTAAGTCGTCTCCAAAAGGTCTGTTACCATTCTGTAGCATTTCCATCAGGCCCCTTCCTCAGATTGGTACCAAAGGGGAGCTTCTCTTCTAACTTTCAAAGCAGCAGCAGGATGCACCCAACCTTATCAGCCTCTTCACATCGGCGTATCCCAAAACATACAGATTCTTCTCTACCAAAATATTCCCACAGGATGTTAAAATGAAAGGCATCCACATGCAGCGGATGTGTTCACTGGAATCTTTCAGATTCAACATGTTATGCAACTGCAGGCCTGTAGACTGGCTCTCCTGCCTTACGCAGATGGTATTAACACATTACTGCCTATATCAGTGCATCCCTATTGTGACCATTATCTTTATAAGGCCACTCATGCAAAAACCCGTTTCCTGCTCCTGTCACTTCTATTTCTGAGCAACAGCATGCTGCCCACTGCCCAACCCACCTCTTCAAAGGTGGGACAGCTCAGATTGCGAAACAGTGCAGTATCAAAGTCATCCAGGTCTTTGTTCTCCATAGGTTCCTGATCTGTGAGGAGGGACTTACCATGACTGGCTGATATCTCTGCCAGTAATTGCCCTGCAATTAGATGGAAACTACCTGAATCCATATGTTTTGTTCTTGCTGTTTTGCAGGGCAGGGACAAACGTTCTTGTATGCTGTGCCACTTCCACATCACCATATGATAAACCGCTGCATTAAAGAAGGCAAAATGGTCCATTATAAAGTCTAGAAGGGCTACAGGGAAGATATATTCCACAGCTGACAGTACCATAGGAAAAAAACAGATCCTGCAGTTAGACTAGGATTACATGTTAACTTCTTCACAGTTGGTAGCTGAATGCCCTAATTACATCAGCACTGTTCCTAATTAAAAGACATATTCAGAGAAGTAGTATGCTCACCTAGTCGGAATTGAGGAATGTTGCTGTAAAGGGTGGGACCTGCCAGGATGGACAGTGGGCCAAAAATATGTCTTACAATATGCCCTCACAGTGGTTTCCTGTGACAGTTAAGGCTAGAGACCATAGAGCAGCAACATAAAGCTCCAGAAACCTTCATATTCTCAGACAAGACCCACTATGTGTTATTTCAAATAAACAAGTTCAAGACTGCCTTCCTATCCAAAGATTTCTTGAAACTCCTTCTACTCGCTGTGCGACACTCCACATGTAGTTATCTTCATCATCTTGAATTTAATGCCTCATTGTTTGCAAGTACTTTCTTACACAGTGCTATTCAAAAGTTTAGAAACATCCTGATATTCTGATTATTCTGCAACTAGAAAAACGGCACAGATTTATTACCACTGTCACTTCCTCAAGGCCTTGGTTTGCACTTCACCTGATTTTTTAAGAGGCTGAAATCAAAGTAATCAAAAACAGAAGAGAAATAATGGGATCAAAGTTCAGCATGACAACAGAAGGTACGGTAGGAGTCCCAAGAAGGAAAGGATTTTCTAACCAGAAAGGTGGAAGAATAAACAAGCAGGAGCTGCAAAAAGTTGAGGGCTGCTAGTCTGAAAAGCGTGAATGGCACTTAGCTACACACTTCTGCTTCAGTGTACTGCAGAAGCCCTCAACAACTTAAGAACTTTCTGTTAGCACATGCACGTTAGATGTATGTGCTAGAGAACCTTGTAATTGTGTTGTCCCCTCACTGATTCAGATCTCAATGCGTCTGGAACAGATTTAGGGAAGACCTTCAAAAGGAAACTGCTTTGAGAACAAAACGCACAGTAAGTGGAGACATCAGAGAACTATCTGCAAAACAGCACAGTTTGTCCAAACCAAATGGTTAGTGTAGAAATACCACAACAGAAGCTTAGTCACCCAGCTCCTAAAAAGGTAATTTATCAGCCTGTCTCCTGAGATGAGCAGGGATTCTTTGAAGGCTGAATGGTTACAGCAAGTTTACACAGTGTATTTACAGACTAACAGGACTCATCCCAGATGTCAATTCACGAGGTGAATCCCACCTTCTGTATTAATACATTTCAAGAAATGTAAAGGATCCACTTACAAGACATACAGTTTCCATTTGTCTCAGATTATAAACCACTCTGGGACATTTAGAGACATTCAGTATGTCAGGTAGATTATAACCTAGGGGAGAAATATTACCCAACCAGCCTACAAAGTACAACAAGCAGGAGCATCAGTTTCCTAAGCCTAAACAATATTAGAAATCATGCTTTTCTAGTACCTCAGTCTCACTTTATTGTTCCAAGACATTTTGAAAATGTGGAACTCCGTTCTATGCTATGAGAGGCTGTTTTCAAAGTATTGTTGTGTGTTTCCAGCTATGCAGCTGAACTGTATTTTGAAAATTTACTCTGAATCTCTCTTAACTTCATCTTGCCAGATTACTGCTGTAGAAATCAGTTCAATATAATACGGTGTGTGTCTCTCTCTTGGGAATTACCTCCAAATATCAGAAACCTTCAAATACTATTGGACAGATATCGAACACTGAACAGATTCCTGAGCTAAAGATGAATTTGACTTTCCTAACACCAGCTGTCTCTTTAGAGGAAGGCTTCTTCAAAAATACAGTATCTCGAAATACTATTTAATGTTACCCAAAATCTTGATCATTACAGTCACCTGTGACAGATCAAAGCAACACATTTCTGAGCCCTACTGCTCAAGAACTGCATTCTCTGTATATGCAAATCATAAAGGAGTAAGAGCCTTGAACACAGTTTAATTAATTAGAGTTGTTTGATTACACAAAAAGGATTCTACCACTGCTTATATCCAAAGTATTTTTAAGAATGCAAGATCATTTCATTCTATACACGCAAGTATGTAACAATATTTCTCAGCTGACCTCCTACAATATGAATTTCTAACTTTATTTTTCATGCAGTTTTTAGGTTTTACTGTTGCTTGATATTAATTACAGCAGAATATTACTTCACGAGCAACATAGCTACAACTAGAAATTCACTTATTATCAGCATACAAAGAAATTATTGTGAAGGTATTTTTGTTTCAGTAATTGAAAGTGAAATGTTATGAAACCGTAAGGGAAGTATCCACATAGACTCAGAACACCTATAAATAAGAATACCGAGTATGTGTAAATTTACTTAAATGCAAAAGAATGAGCATTATCTGTTCACCACCCCAGATGTCTTTAAAAGATAACTCATGAGAAAGTATTTTGTCCTGACCATGAAACTACATAAGCTGCAGAGCCATTCTAGTATTCCATCTGGTAGCAATACTGTCAGTTTTGGTTGATCTATATTTTACATTTGAGTTCTTCAAATGAGAATCAAAAAAGGTATTTTTTTTCCCAAAAAAAAATCTGCACAAGCAACTGACCTATTTCCATTCATAGGGATACATTTTGTATTCATGGCCATACACATGTAACAGACATAAATCAAAAAAGGATGAAATAGGTTATGAACAAATGGGGGTGGTGAGGGAGGAATGAGCAGTAAGATACTTACAGGGTAGTGCTCTGCGATTTACTTCAAAGGAATAAAATGTGATATTCTGTCTTTGAATGCCTAATAAAAACAGGTATTTCAGACTTGCCAAGTAATTAATTTGTAGAATATGCCACACAGATGAGCAAGTGAGACAGTTTCTCAACAACAGTGAAATATTAATAGTTTTACACTTAAAATCCTGTAGTGCTTCAAACTGTATTAAAGCGATTCCCAAAGTTCAGGAAAGCAATTTATGCTCTGTAATAGTAACACAGGTGCTCCCAGCTAGCCCTGCAAAAAACTGCAACACTACGGAAAACTCAAACATGGCTGTCTGCAGTGAGTGACTGGTTCAAGTTAAACTACAATGTAATTTGGAAATGGTTTCCAATAGCTTGAGGTTAAAACATTTTGCCCCCACCTCACAGTCTGTTTCACTTTAATTGACATCACATAAAAAAACCCCTGTTCAGGTCTTTCCACACAGAGCTGTTGCTTTAACTTCATAACACTTCCCAAGTGCTGGAGGAAGGCTCTCATGTCAGAATGGGTTCCCTTCGGACAAACAGTATAAAATGAAAACAGTTACAAGAAATAAAACCATGTTCAGACCATGAAACAATCCTTTATATTGAGCAAATAAGAAAGGAAAGAGCACTGCTGGAAATGATTCTTCACTGATTTAACAGGTGATCCCAAAAGCACCATTATCTGGACCCGAGCTCCACATTTCTGTAGAACAAGAGAAAGGAAAAACCTGTAGACACCAGGGAAATGCAGAAATGATGTCACTAGATGACAAAATTAGAGATTCATGTGTATGTTTGCAGCTGTCTAGCGCACAGAAGAGCTTCTAGCATTCTTCCCCTTTGAAGCTGATTTATGCAAGAGACCTTCCCTTTT
This sequence comes from Chionis minor, assembly GCA_013398295.1. Taxonomy (NCBI): domain Eukaryota; kingdom Metazoa; phylum Chordata; class Aves; order Charadriiformes; family Chionidae; genus Chionis; species Chionis minor. Next base: position 179,599 of record VZSF01000109.1, on the reverse strand, counting down.
CTTTCCTCCTGTAAAAATGGTAGAAATATCTGTGTAAAAAACAACTCAGAGAAACCAGAATTTCCATCTTGTATATTTTTCTGTACCGTGGACATGAATAATGAAACTGAAAAATGAATGTTCCTATCCCCTTTAAATCACAATTGTCTTTTTGGTAGAGTTGAAGAGGATTTTGTTTGTTTTGTTCTGTTTTACCCTATGAATTCCTAATTTGGAGTCCTGGCTCTTCATTTTCTTTCTAGAGGAGAACATTATGATCCTGGAAGCATCAGACATACATTGACAATTAAACTCAACTAAGTTCTCCTTCCCCCTTTTGGGGATTTTGTACTCTGTGAGACTTATGTTCAAGAAAACAATTTATATTTCTCCCCTAGACAGCTTCTAACAATTTAGCCTCTTTCTGCATTAAACGTAAGACCTGTTATAGGGCCATAGTTCAAATGTGTGTTCGATTGTTTATTCAGTGAGCAGCCATGAGTATCCAATTTTGATTCTTACCTCTAGTAATTATGGAAGCTAGAATTAGGTCACAGCATCATTTACTGAATTGAAAATGACCTTCGATATTCAAAAGTTCTCTGCTTTGCTCTAGCAACGATCTGTTAAATATGTAAGAACAGGTCTGTACTAATCTAATATTTAACTAAAACAAAGTTCCCTATATTGTTCAGTCATATATAGAACCTACAAAACCAATAAAAATTCAAACAAGTGCTCTGAATTTAACAAGAGAAATTTTTTTCAGTTAGAATCAAGAGGCTAAAATAAGTGGTTTTCATTAAATCTTGCTAGAGGACAGTTATTTAAAATCTTCCTATTGAAATACAGATGGTTCTTGAAAATAAGAGCATCAGAAGAACTGAAATTAAGAACATGGTAAAGCTTTGACAAAAATAAAATATTTCACACAGAGTGACAGAGTAACCTCTAGGAACACGCGGTTTCTAGCTCCCCTGCAATAGTTTATTGTGCTCCTAATCAACCCGAAAATGCAAGACGAGCTCCAGTATCAAATGTTCTAAAATAGAATCATAGAATCATAGAATGGTTAGAGTTGGAAGGGACCTTAAAGATCATCAAGTTCCAACCCCCCTGCCATGGGCAGGGACACATCTCACTACAGCAGGTTGCTCAAAGCCCCATCCAGCCTGGCCTTGAACACTTCCAGGGATAGGGTCTCCACAACTTCCCTGGGTAACCTGTTCCAGTGCCTCACCACCCTCACAGTAAAGAACTTCTTCCTAATATCCAATCTAAATCTCCCCTCTTCCAATTTAAAACCATTACCCCTTGTCCTATCACTAGACTTCCGGACAAAGAGTCCCTCTCCAGCTCTCCTGTAGGCTCCCTTCAGATACTGAAAGGCTGCTATCAGGTCTCCCCGGAGCCTTCTCTTCTCCAGGCTGAAGAGCCCCAGCTCTCTCAGCCTGTCCTCACAGGAGAGGTGCTCCATCCCTCTAATCATCTTAGTGGCCCTTCGCTGGACCTGTTCCAACAGTTCGATGTCCTTTCTATGTTGAGGACTCCAGAGCTGGACACAGTACTCCAGGTGGGGTCTCACAAGCGCAGAGTAGAGGGGGAGAATCACCTCCCGTGCCCTGCTGGCCACGCTTCTTTTGATGCAACCCAGGATACGGTTGGCTTTCTGGGCTGCCAGCGCGCACTGCCGGCTCATGTTGAGCTTCTCATCCATGAGCACTCCCAAGTCCTTCTCCTCAGGGCTGCTCTCCAGCCATTCTCTGCCCAGCCTGTATTTATGCCTGGGATTGCCACGTCCCAGGTGTAGGACTCTGCACTTGGCTTGGTTGAACTTCATGCCATTTGCATTAGCCCACCTCTCAAGCCTGTCCAGGTCCCTCTGGATGGCATCCCTTCCCTCCAGTGTGTCAACCGTGCCACCGAGCTTGGTGTCATTGGCAAACTTGCTGAGGGTGCACTCGATCCCACTGTCCATGTCTCCAACAAAGATGTTAAATAGCACTGGTCCCAGTACTCACCCTTGCGGGACACCACTCGTCACTGGCCGCCACGTAGACATTGACCCATTGACCACAACCCTTTGAGTGCGGACATCCAGCCAGTTCCTTGTCCACCGAGTGGTCCATTCACTGAACCCGTGACTCTCCAATTTGGAGACCAGGATGTCATGCGGGACAGTGTCAAATGCTTTGCTTAAGTCCAGGTAGATGAAATAGAAATCCAAATAGAATGTGAATAGCACAGAAAACTAACAAAATTATTTTCTTTTCAGAAAGTAAATGAAAACAACCTTAGAATTTCATGCTGGGATTGAAGGACATTAAACATCCAGGAAAAAAGCTGGATTTTTTTATCTGATTAGCAGGGAGTTGGACTAGATGATCCTTATGGGTCCCTTCCAACTTGAAATATTCTGTGATTCTGATTCTCCAATTACAAATAGGCACTAGGAATCCAAAATGAGAAGACAACTATGCCAGCCCCACCCACACTTTCTTTCTTTCTACTTTCAGGACAAAATATGCCCTCCACAGAATCCAGGCCAGAGCTAGCTACAATATGCATTTCATTCCTAGTGTCACAGTGGCGTGGCTTCTCACTAGGAAAACAAACACAGCGTGTATCAACAACACACACATTTAGCTTTTCCACTGTTAAGCATGATGAAAATAAAATGTCAGCTGTTCAAGAGAACATGAAAAAAGTGCAAACACAGCCAACAAATTAAAAAAAATGAAGCAGACTTTAGTCTTTACCTTTCATTTACAGGAACTCAACGCACAGGAAAATGGAGAGGAAAACAAAATAAATGTCAGATATGGACACAGTTTCTCAAGTTCAGGGCCACATTATCCTAATCATTTCTTTGACCTTAGGCTAACCTATTTTATTGACACAAGGATTTATTCACCTGCTTACTGGCAGTAACTTAATAATTGAAATATACCATGGGGGTTTTCATAATTCAAGTAAGTAATGTGTGATTCCAGCGACAGCTTTCAGATCCCAGTTCTTTTTAGAGCCAGTGGACAAAACCAGTCATTGACCCAGTATCTGTTCAAGATGCCTGCCGTATGTGTCCTGGCAAGCGGGCTGGTGGTTAATTCAGTCATAGCAATTGCCCATCACTTAAAAATTCGTTCCTGTTCACACAGGAACTCGTTTATCTCACCCATTCTTCAATACATTGAAATTTTTCTCCCATTCTAGACACAGAATTTCAATTCTCATCCACAGATTTTTGACTCACATAGTATTTCCAAACCTACCTGGAAAACATGAGTAAAATGCACCAAAAAAAATGCCCCAAGTTGTTTTTTTTTTAATAGTCACTGCAACCAAACTGCACTAAGTGAGATCAGAAGATCAGTAGAGTGGATGACCTGAATGGGTGTCATAAAACCTAATTTCAAAGCCCTTTTAAATCAGTGACAGCCTTTGGATCAAGCCTAGTTAGTAGCAATCAATTACCAGAGCCACCAGCTTAAAATCTTCCACTAACATTACATTCATGTTAATTAAAAAAAACCAAACAAACAAAAAAAAAACACCAACCCAAAAACAGGTCCTCCTAAATAGCTTAAGACTGAATTCCTCTTTCACATTTGCATCCTTGGAGCCCTAGAAACAACATACCCTACAACCCTCAAAACAGAAACATCATGGTCTTGCAGGTGTATGGAAACTTGGTTTAATGTCCTTAAAGATAATTAGAGATGCAAGGAAAATGTTTTTCTAAAACAGGAAGAGTGAAGTGACTGTCTAAAACAAGGCACATGTGCAATAACCAGAGAGTGATACTGCAGATGGCCATAACACTGTTTACATGAAATCTGATTATTTCTCTCATTTTTGGCACAGCGTATAAAGAAGCTTATTTTTTTCCCCCTACTTGTGTAATACCTTTACCAGATACATTGAAGAGCTCAACAAACATATGCTTCCTACGTTTCATCTAATACAACCCATTGTCCCATGAGATAAGGCCCCACCAGGAAAGGAAACTCAAGAAACATTCAATTGGAGAATCTCATCCAAAATACAGGTGTTCCAGTGTAACAACACTCCCTCAGTCTGCAGGCTTCAGAAAGAAACCACAGAAGCATTCAGCACAGTATGAGGATCATTAAGACATCAGCCACAACAGAAATTCCAGACAAACATTTACTATGACTAAAATGTTTGAAATTATTTTCCTCATTTTTTCCAAACTAATTCATTGTGATACAGAGTAGTAAAATGAGTTACTATTACTGTTTTCTGTTACCTCCACCTGGAAAATGGAGTATGACAGTGTGTCATTATTTTTTTTTAAAAAAGGAACATGGACAGTAAAGTCATACTATCTGCTTCAAATAACTATTTTATGAATTATAATATATGCAACTAGACTGGTAATAATTACTAGAGTACATAATATCTTGTAAGGCTCACACGTCATTTAAGAAGATTACAAAGTATTACCTGGAAGGACAGCTAGGTCGCTTTTCATTTTTGTTCTTTCTGTTTCTTGTTGATACTCTAAGGTTTGTACCAGAAAATGGAAAAACTGTCTCAGACTAAAGAAACAACACACAGAGAGTCAAAAGCCAGAAGCACAGAAGGTAATTAAAAAGTTGAAGAAAAAGACTTCTTGCTAAAATCTACAGCTCAGAGAAAAGTTGAGCCCTGAGACGAAACACCACCACATAAGCAGCAGGACAGAAAGTGTAAACACTCAAAGCATCATTCCCCATTTTGATGCACGCAGAGCTGGAATAATTTGCCTGCTCCAGCGACAGAGACTACTGCTCCAAAACATATGGTTTTGTAGCTTACAACCTAGGTTTGTTATAGCATCTTACTCTAACCAGATTTGCTGCAGGCAGGCTCTGAATCCGAGATATGATATTGATTATTCTGCAATGAGACAGAAAAGCAGCATAAGGGCAGTTTCTCACATATTGCACAGCCCTGGACATCATTACAAGAGATAAACAATAACAACTGAAGAATAATAAAAATAGTTTTCTCTTGTGTCACTAATTCCCCCATGGCTGCAACAGAATAGGCTGCATCAGCAGAGAATGCATGGCTATTCATGACTAGTAAGAGAGCAAAACATAATACTTCTTGTGTGTTTTGCCACCCTCCAGAGAACCCAGATGCTATCTGTCAAGCTAGCTGGAATACAACCTCCTAATGCAACATCCTCTTACAAGAAGAGCGTTAATGTGTTCTTTGAAAAAGTTCACCTCTCATGGGACCTCTGCTTTTAAAAGGATCTTCTTAGTAGTTGTTTCAGTACAGCCATATTTGAAATGACTTAACAACAGCCACAGTCCTAAAGGAGGAGCAAGAAAAACTTGAAGGAACTATTTGAAACAGACAGAAATTGGTCTTGTGAGAGGCTCCTCGCTCAGATGGTGAAAAATATCCAAAAAAGTGACAGGAGCAGATGGTATTTAAGATAACTTAAGCAAAGAATTAGCACATGCTCCAGGGCCATTAATATTAATGAACACAGTGTTCTTTCTGAAAAGTACTGTTTTCCTGCTAAATAACACCATGAAATATTTTTTCTCTTTTTTTTTTTTTTTTTTATCATTCAGCTTCTGCTCACTTTCTTGGCTCTTCTCATAAAGTTGAGTATCTGTGGCAGAAGGAAGGACAAACTGGACTCCTCCAGTCTTCTGATACTCCTGTGGTTCTTTATATGAACCTGATTAAAGTATAACACAAAACTGTGCCAATAATTTCACTTCCACAATGTTTCACATACCAAACAACAGTTCTAAAAATGTAGTTTAAACAAGCCACACAAGTCCACAGGCTTGATTTAATAGTGCTACCAATACTTTAAATCAAAGTTTCATTTCTTTTTGGATCAGTATTTGCTCTTTTTTTCTGTGTCTAAATGTCAGCTGAGGCATCTATGTAGCAATCTCAACAAGAAGCTGACTGGTTGTATCTACACTAGCAAGTAGTACAGTGGGGTATAAATGGACCCGAAGAAGAGTGAAATATCAGTGCAGAAGACCTGGAATCTATGCTGTAGCCATTTTTGGCAAGTAAGTGGTACTTTAAATTTATTTTGGAATAACTCCAGTCAGATCTCGCAAACTGCACATGAGATCACACCTTTGGTTTAGAATAACCTGAAAGGAATCCAGTTCATGCACTCTGGAATAAAATAATAATAATTTAAAAAAAAAAAAAAATCAGCAAGCGGGAAAGATCAAGATCTGCACTCCAGACACAATCCTGATCTGCTCTTAAATGCATATGAGCCTTGAATCTGGAGACAGAAAATCTTGATCAGGTCCTCAGGTAGCTGAAAAATCTGTAATTTATGACAATGAAAGGTTTCACAGATTTACATCTTAAACTATGAATCTCTGGCTATGATTAAAACCCCTTGCAACGGATATGTAACAGTCAGAAAAGTACTTACTTACCATGAATTGGTCACTAAATGAAATGCTGCACATTGAATACAGATGATCATCCAGAGAAGAGTTCAGACTCTATAGAACAACTGTCCTGTTCAAAGACCCTAGGACAAACGCGATGCTTGTACCCTCCCAGCACCACCATTCAAAGAACCAGCAAGAGATTCTGCCCTACAGAAGCAGCATGGGACCAGCACAGGCAGGGACCTTTGGACTCTCTCTGGAGGGTACAGTCTGCCTGCGTGTTTGAAACCCCTCTTCCTTGTCTTCCATTTCATCATCCCAGCTTTAATCTACGCTTGCCTTTCTGCCTGTCGTCAGTCCTGCTTTCTTTCAGCAATCTCTACACAGAGACATATAGGTAAGAAATAGGGTTTACAACTTTACACAATAATTTTCCATATTTATTCTATCCCATTACTTTGTGCACCGAATCTGTCCCTTGTGTGCAAAATCTCATTCTTCCACATTTCCTGTTCATAGCTCTGTTCTCCACGCGTTCAGGTGGTTTTAGATTCTGTATTACACGGCTAGCAAACAGCAGAGTATCTAGTACAGGATTGACCCTGAACACCTATTTTTGGCCAAGAATTTTGTTAGCCATTAAAATAGTGACGTCTACAACATTTAGTCCCTCTTGAACCCAACTTCGACCACTAACAAAAAATACTCCAAAGAAGGAAACGCCACAGTCAAAGAAACAAACCCAAAGATTTTTTTCAGATAAAGTATGGCCACAGGAATAATCTTGCTTGTAGGACTGTGTATGACTATTAATGAGTTTTCAGCGTGTATACATATTCCTCAGAGAACCTTTCATAAGCTGTTCCCCAGCTGGGGGATGCTTGACAGTGCAGCTCCACGGGGAGCCTCTATAAATACTCCAAGGCCAAAAGAAATTGTAAGGATGAATAGCTTGCCCTTCATATAATTTACATGCTCAAAGTCACAAAACACTTTGCATATATCAGTAGGGCTCATGGCCTTAACTTATGATTTCCTATGCAGTACGGGAAGAGCATGTCTTCTCTTGAATTTGAATCAAGGAAAATAAAAACAAGCTGTAAGGTAATTTATAGTATGCCTGCATGACACGAGGCCACAGAGGACTACCAGAGGTAGCCTTGCTTAAACCGCCTCAGTTATCAGTAGTAATGCAGTTGTACTGAGTTGCCTCATAATTTAGAAACGCTGCTGCCCATAGCTGAGCTGGTTGGTTACCTCTACATTAAACAGCCATCTAGTTGTTTTAACAACACAGAACTATACCAAGCTCATAACAGCTAATGAAAACATCCTTATGTTTCTCAGTGGGCTTTGGCTGAAACTTGCTGTTGAAAATTAAATGAAACACTAATTTGACAAGAAATACATGGAGATGATGGACTCAGATTCTAAATAACTACTCGAAGCATCATAATCAATGTCTAAGGAAACAGAAAATGTAGGAACTGGGAAAGATAATAGGTTAATCCTATAAAGGCTGAGGGGACGCTATCAGGGATTTCTGAAATTTCTTCTCTGTAAGGTTTCTGTCACAAATGAAAGGAAAATTTATCTGGGTAACAGTACTGCCTTATGTTTTTTAGAAGTGTAAATCAGGAAACATTAATACATAATTAATGGTACATTTTTATTTATTTATGCATCCATGAACGTAAAAGAAATATGTAGAAATCTATAAATGAGTGTCAGGGCTAGCTTTTGCCTCCCCAAGTTTTGGAAGAGACCGAAGTCTTATGGCAGAAATTTGATAGCTATTGCTTTTGGTACAGGCATGAGGCATAATGAGTCTACATCTTGTTCACACTACAGACCTTTTAGTACTCCTGTGACCTTAAATCAGCATTAAGAAACCTTTTGGAAATAAACTAGACCAAAATAAATGACTAAAAGCTATACAAAGTAGGTTTAGCAGACATAGCAATGCAACACACAAACATAGAGTAGCTTAACTATGTCTAAAAATTACATGAAGTGTTTCCTGTATAGACAAGATCTTACTTCAAGTTATATAATGTATTATGAGAATCACAAAATTATAAGAAAAAAATAATAATAATAAAGCAACTGACACTGGAAGTTATTTTCAAAAGATAGGCAACTGTCAGCTTTAAACTAAATTTAAGATTGAGACTATAGAAGGAAATCACAAGAAACACACAACATGAATTTATGTGCTTACCTCTTATATGCTATTTGAAATCCTACTGTAAAACCGGAATATCATAGTATAAGCCTGTTTTATTGCTCACAGAAACATGGTTGTGTGTAATTGGTCGCTGTGTACAATTTTATCTTGAGAAAAAACAATTGTGGATATTAGAAGTGGAAAAAGTAAATTTGATATGACTGGTTTATGGGACTTAGGGGGAACAAATTCCACTACAAAGTGTCAGTTTTACCCTTTATTGTCTTTTTCTTTTTTTTATGAGCAATTAAAAATTAATGATTTGCTAGACAAAAAGAAGTAGCAGTGGACAGTAACAGTATTCACAGGACCAGCATTTGCCAGCATTCATCAGTTCACCTGGAATCAAAAATTAGAATTTCTTTCTTATGTGTTATTTCTGTTTCTGGAGATGAATGAGAGGAAGAAGCCTACACACAGGAAGGAACATGGCCAGACACTAGCTCGGGTATAGCTTGAAGATATTTCAGTACTGTCTTCCATCAGACTCATTTAACTATCATCTACAAACAGTATTAAGAAGAAAAAAAAATCCCAAACCCATGACTGTGGTTTCCAGTGAGAATGAAAACCACACGAATTCCTGATGCAGCATGACCGATACCAACATAGTTATATCTGGCTTATTGCACTTCCACAGCTAGATTTTTACTTCTGTAGTTTATCAGCAGTGTACAGGAAGCATTTACAAGGCTTTAAATCCAAAGAACACTTAATTCTTGCTTCAGTACCACTGAAGGCAATGGAATTAGGCTTATGTTTAAAGTCAAGTCTACACTTGGATACAATGATGAAATGTGACCTTGGATCAGTATCTGAAAAGTCTTCAACTAATACATAACTAGGCAAAATAGAAGCAAAACAGGTCACAATCCACATCTGGAATTTACCGGGAGGGGGAAAGACAGAGCAGGCTTTCCCTAATACAACCACAGAACGCCCTTGCCCACTTGCAATCCAGAGTCACCAGCTGTCTCCTAAAACTCTACTCAGAGTTTCACTTTCAAAAATGGACCAGGCAATTACTCTGTCTAAAGCAACTGTGACGCTTATTTGGGACATGAGAAGCCTGTCTTGCAGTCTGTGCTGCAAGGACTTTTTCAGCATTTTATGCCATGCCTCAGTCAAGTAAAATACATACAACAAGTCTTGAGCACAGATGAGAGCGCTCTTCTTCCCCTTTCCAGTGGACAGCCTTTATCATCATATCCTACTGAGCTATCATCATATTTTTTCTCTTTCTTCAAAGCCTAATGAGTAATTTCTTCATACACTTGACAAGAGAAGCTGGAGGCCTTCCCTCCAGAAAAGCTTTTGTGTAAGGTGCTCAGTGTAAAATAAAGTGGCAGTCACCATTGCATTCTGGCTTGATACAGTTCCTGAAAGGGCACACTAAGGTGATGCTGACGTATCTGTAAAGTAAAGCAAGAATGTTCAGCTTTTGCATTTTAGCTGTAAGTGTGGCCTGTTTATAATATCAAGACTGAGGGGGTTTAGAGCATGAATAAAACCAAAGATTTAAGGTTTAAAAAGGGGCACGCATATGAGATATAAGCATGCTAAGGAAGCATCTCAGTCACTTTTATAAAACCTGATCCACTACGCTTGCAAAATGGAAAAAAAAAAAAGGGTCAGTTCCTTCAGTTGCAAGGTAGGTTCAGACAGCATCAAATACAGCAGCCAGTATGACAGAAAAAATGGTTCCAGTGTAGTTCCCTTACCATTTCATGCTGGGCCTCAAACTGCATCTATGAATAAAAGCATCAGTTTTGAGGGTCATTTGTAAGTACAAAGTAAGTAATGAGGTAACAGAATTGGATTGTGACCAGTGGTCTTTCCCACCTGCTTTTAAATATATATATTTACTCTTTTGTTCACTTGGATAAATTCAAAGTAGCTAATAAAAACACTATTATTTAAAAAAAAAACAACAACAACCAGTCTTATTTATTATGGTCCAATAAAACAGCTGTTATCACTTAGGGCCAATTAAAGAAATGCTAAGTCTCACCTTTATATTGAATCTAATTCTTTGGCATACTGATCTGACATAAGGATCACTTGAACTCCAATATTTAATTTATTTAAATAGAAGCTTCTTGCCCCAATATGTTGGGGTTTTTATAATGTTACTGGGACAACAGACCTCCAACTTCAACACATACCTAAAAAGAAAGCTGCTAACTACCTCTAGAAAAAAAGTATGCTGGCATAAGAATCACAAATTAGGGATCACAAATTTCATTTGGAAAGAATATTTTCCTTCATGCTTGGTAAGAACATCTTCAGTTATCAATAGCATAAAAAACTTTTGCAGATATTTCCTTTTTCAAACAATGTCCATGTTAACTGGATGAACCCCTGCTGAACCTAGTACAGACTACCAAAATACAAGGAGGTTGTAACAGCATTCTTTTTTTAGTCATGCTTTATCTTTGCGAGCATTACATTTTTCTCAGGAAAAGAATCTTCTTGTCTTTCATCAAGATCTAAGGTTCTCAGTTTCTCAGACTCAAGATTATAAATAATCTCTGTAATAGCTCAACAGTCATATACCCCTACAGCTTTTGGGGAAGTGTTATTCCATTTTCCATGTTGGCATGCATTCTCTTACTTTTCTTACACCGGACAGACTTAGATGTTTTTATCCTTTCTCCCCTTAGGACAGTAATTGACTGTCTTCTAATAAAAGCCATGAGGGAAAAGCAAGGTGTACAAAATTTAGAAGCTGTTTGTATGTATTTCTTGCTAAATGCAGAAAATTAATCACAGAGAAGAATCATGGCAATACAAAAAAAGACTCAAATTACTTTATATGTGCCTAACTTCTATAATAGACTGACTGGATCAATTGCTTATTTTTTGAAAATGTTGATTGTTACCACTAACTAAATATTCAGTTGGTGTAGTGGCAAGTGTCTTATCTGGCTTTATTGATTTTCAAATTAAGTCTAAGTTGGTGTTTTCAAAAGCTCTATTACTATCCCTTAGAGCTAAACCAGAAAGAAATAAGACAGCCAACAATGCAAAAAGGTGATTATTACACAACTTTTAAGAGAAGCTAATCATTATTCTGAAAAGAGAAAAAGTGTATTTTCCTACTTTCTTCTTCCCAGTTTTCCATTCATCAATACTGCGTGCATTTTGCCAAGCAAACTCTTCTGCTTCTACAGTAAAGAACATAAATCACAAAAGCAGCATCAGTAAAACTATTACAAGAAGCTGAATCTGCCGTAATACGCAAAATATCTAGCCAGAATTAGATTCTGTTTGCTGTAATACAAGCAAGGATAGAACAATGACAACCTGGTTCCCTCAAAGAATTGAGATATTTTTTCCTAACATAGCAAGAACTCCATTACTGATTTTTACTTATTTTTTTATTGTAAGATTGACATATTTTCTCATACAAATCCTTTAGACCAGAGACTATGAACAATGTGGACTCATGGTACTCTTGTTCCAGTCTTGTTTCCATCTCAAGAGATAACAGAACAGCCAGAAGACTCTTACCGCTATACAATACATTTAGGGAGGGTGAATAGGACGGAAGAGCTAGCTGTAAGACTTATGTATCTTTAAAGAGATAGTGGAGCTAATATAAAGCTTATTCAGAGATGTAACTCATCCAAAGGGCAGTCTTTCAAATGGCAGGGGAAGAGTTGTGTGGCATCTACCCCGTAAGTATATCCTACAGAGCACCATAGGTAAAGTACTATAATGTATTTTTTTTAAAGTTCTTTATCACAAGCTTGTCATGTTACCTCAGTGCAAAGGAAAGGTAAGAAATTAAGTGAAACACCAACCACTTCTTAGATTAAATGATAAACTACATGTATTCCTTATTTTTACACACAAAAAGCTAAAGCTAGGTCAGATTACCAACTGAAATGCTTCTAAATATGAAACTTGCAGACTGATTATCTGTATTCATCATGGAAATTCTGTCAATTCATTCTGTAACTTCTGTAATTTCATTCTGCAAATTCTGTTCCACATTCAGTACTCATTAATATGTTCATTAATTACACAAATAGAACAAAGAGTATGCTTATTACAGTGGCACCGTCTGGAAAACAGGATTAGAAGTTCTCTAGCAGCTAGAGAAGTCTGAAAAGCAGAGCTTGAAATCCAGTGAATTTCAAAACTTACACCAGGAATAACCAGCTCCACAAACACAGGAATGGGAGCAATTACTAACAAGCAATTCTGTAGAAATCACATAGGAGCTACAATGGACATCAGACCAGGACACCCCATGCAATGTAGTTACAAAAAAGGTGATTATAATTCTGTGGTACCTGATCAGAGGTATAGTGTGCCCAGCTTTTAGGTCTCAATAATTCATATTAGAACTTTCATCAGTAGCTGGAGGTTAGAAACAGTAGTAAAAACTTGAAAGATTGTAAAAGATTGTCCAAGATGAGACCTGAGGAATAGTTTAGTTTTGACATTGCACTTTTTAAAGCTTCTAGGTTTCAGAGGGCAACAAAAATGATAAGCAGTCCTGATAACATGCAGTAGAACACCACAAGATGTTCTGTTCAGACCAAAGGGAATCTTCAGATGCCTGCAAGGGTACTACAAAAAGAAGGGAATTTTACAATAGCTTTTTCACATTATCCATTCCATTAGGACAATGATTTGAGAAAATCTATAAAAGAACAAAAGTTAACACATATCAATAAGAAGCCAACTGAGTGATAGTATTCCATAAACTTTCTCATTATATCACTTTTTCTTATATCAAGTTTTTTATGCTTTGGATTCAAACTTTAATCAAAATTTCTGCAAGTCTGAACAGTTCCCTGGACACTGAAAACAAGTTTAGTAAAGATAAACTATATTGTCAGTGTTAACGATAACTTTCCCAAAGGATAGCTCTAACAACTTGCTACTTCAGAGCAAACTTGTTATAAAGGATATGCCTTTGATGCCCTATTGAAAATGTAACCAGATATCACCTTGTTCACATGTACTTTTCTATATTTGTGCATGTTTTAACAAGCAGAAAAGAGAGTGGTTACAGTTTGGCAGCAAAATTTTCTGAAGATTCCAGCTGTGGATTGCTGTATTTGAAGATAAGATTGTGCTACAAATGTCTCGCGGGCACTAGAGTGTTAATGGGAAAATTTTACTTATAACCCCCTTGAAACTCCATTTACTGGCTACAAAATGGAGGTAATACCTTTCTCTAGCTGACTTTGTAAGGCATTCTCACTTGCTTTAATTACTTAATACTGTAGAAATATTTAAGTATTAAATACAATTATAGACAATATTTGCAAAAGAGCACAAAAACATTAAGAAGGAAATCAGTCATTCTGTGTTCAGGACAGGGTACAAATGGAAAGCAGTAAGTAAGTCAAAAGACCACATCTGAGGATTAAAAGAAGCCTGGAAAAATCTTACATTTTCGTAACACCCCATAATGGAAAACAAACAGGATGTGACCAAGAAACTAAAGATGGTATTACAAACAGATGAAAGAAGTTAATGCATGACCTTTTTCTGAAGATCTTAATTCTGGAGTTTCAAGCTTTCAAATGCTCCGATCCGCAGTCCTACACATTCTATACCTGTGGCGGACGGTTGATGGAAGAAAGCTACACTGACAAAAATGGAAAAACTAAAATAAACACTACAGAGTGATTATACAGCTGTCATGTGTAATACTGTACATGGAAACTCAACTTGAATACTTTTAAAATATTTAAGAGGAATTCATAACAAGACTTTACCAGATTAAGCTGATGCAGGTGTTATGAAGTTTCATATTTATACTTACTTTTGCATATTTATTGTAATCAGGCATCACATACAATTTAGTGACTGTAGTAAAAACTTGGATTTGGTATATTCACCTTTAGAAGGGAATTTCAAGAGGGATTTTCAAGGGGAATTTATTTACATTAAAGGGAAATATTAATCAGCATACAATTAATTCATCTATTAACTGTCAATTACCCATAAATCCTGAACTAAACAAAAAAACTTAAAAACTAAACCACTCTCAATTTAGCTATTTTTGATCTGAAATCCTCAGAGTACACACAAAATGCTAAACTGAAGAATATACTACTTCTTTTTTCTTTCTTTTTCTGACCTCCATCTGAAAATTACAAATACTTGGGGTGTATCTAAATTAAGCTAATAGGATGTTGAACTTAAACCACACCAGTAGATTGTGGTCTGCCTGTTCGTATTCAATGGTCTAATGATGAACTTTGCAATGCCTCATACTGGTAGCATTTCAATTAATGTTTCATCAATCAAAACACAATCATTTAACTGCTATTTTTATTCTTGTCTTTAAGCCAATGTCAGTTAATAATTTGCAGACATCTCAGCCATACTGAAACCACACATGGATTGAACATGCAAGTATCACGAGCCTACTGAACTATGGAAGTGACATGAAGTGGCTGCTTTACTAATGCTTTGAAAAGATACTATTTTGTCAGCATCATCATCACTTGATTTATTTGAGGAGTTCTACCAGCAGATTAAAATACTTCTATCAATACCTCCTTGAAAATCCTATCCAGTTGATAGAGCGAGCAACAAATACTCAAGATTAAGCAATTTTAGCCTTTAATCTTCAGTGATTCATTGCATGGCCCTGAACAAATGACAAAGTATGATCTTCAAAACTGACCAAGTAATTTAACTTCTCTTGCAGACTTTAACTATTTCATCTAAAGACAACAATTTCATAATTCATATGGATTCTGCAAAATTCAAAACATACATAATATTTTGAGACTTCGCGTAGAGCAGGTGGATGTACTCACATATTCTGGGCACCTCACTGTCTAGACTTTCTCTAAAATACATTTGAAAGAAGATATTTTAATGCAACGATTCTAATATAAGATTACTTTTTAAGAGTTCAGATAATAAGCAGAGGAGACAGTTTTTCCTCATTCAATACAGGATTTCGCCAGACTCCTAAAATATAATTAACAGATCTCCCACTTTAACAACATAATTTTAAGTGGTGAAGTCTGGCTTCACTTCAGGAGGAGTCACAGTGATGTGAATATGAAAACTTTGTGTAAGGCTGTCAGGTCATTTTGTGCAATTTAGCTGCCCTACATTATTTGTACTCTACAATCAAACTTAAAACAGACCATCCTCCTCCCAATTCTTGTACAATAGATTTTTGGAAGATCCTTATTTTTCTACTCCAAGCCTAGTCTGACAGAAGCCATAGTTACTATCAACACGGTGCTCTGTACTTCTGTAATGTTTCCCAAATTTCACATTGCAACTAACAATGGCAGTTTCATGCACATATAAATTCCTAATTTTGCTCTTTATGGTATTTATGCATTGTGTTTGGATTTCAGCAGTCATTGGGGAAGAGATGACTTCTGTAACATTACCAGATGCATACATCATTATTGTTCCTTTAGTTGCGCCTTATGAAATACAGTAAAATTCTGGCTCACAAAAAAACAACTGAAGTCAGATAGGGGAGTAACTTAAAATAGCAATTATGTGCATGACACTTCTTTTCCATCTTTTACGTAAGAAACAACCACCAGTCAAATTATGCAATCAATCAAAAACTAGTTAAACAATACACTTCTGCATAAATTAAGTAGGAAGAGTGAGAATAAAGGAGGGAGACATGCTGTGTACAGTTTCAGTGTGATACCTACATAACCACAGGAAACAAGTGAAAGGAAAATAGTTTGGGAAGAGTCCAATTAAAAGGTAAAAAGTACTCTAACCCATAACCAAATCACAGTATCACAGAACATCCTGAGTTGGAAGGAACCCACAAGGATCATCAAGTCCAACTCCTAAGTCCACACAGGGCAACCTAAAAGTTAAACCACATATCTAAGAGCATTATCCAAACACTTCTTGAACACTAATAGGCTTGGGACCACGACTGCTTCGCCAGGGAGCTTCTTCCAGTACTTGACCACCCTCTCAGTGAAGAACTCTTTCATATCACCCAATCTGAACTTCCCTTGATGCAGCTTTAAGCCATTCCCTCACATCCTAACCAAAAGAATGGGCAGTTTTCCAGGGTACATTTGGGAGAAGGTAGTGCCATTCATTCATTCCACACGTAATGACTACTCTCACCTCAGAGTCGTAGGTAGTTTTGCAAGTATTTTAATTAAGCAGCATATGCCTCACTTGAACTTGTATAACTTGTCCAAAAAATTAATTGGGATAAATGAAGAAGCCAGACTGAAAAATGCAGCGTTTGCTCTAGAGTTAGAAAAAAATACTTAAGAAGAACATATAAAGATCACAGAAATCTCTCTACATCTAGTTTACTGCATCATGCATTTCACAGAAGACCACAGATACCCTTCTTATAACTATCTGTCTTTCTTACTGAACATAAACAAGGGAATTCAGGAAAAAAAAAATCTATTAAATTCTCTCTTACAGAAAAAACCAAAACCACCCCACATACTATTGTTATAGAATACATATCCCACTGAGTTAATCTAACTCAAGTTTTTATTTGCGTAAATACACTTGCATTTCACCAGCAATTTTCTTGTATATCAGAAAAAGAACAGAGATGTCAGAATAATAAATAATTCATAGTAAATTGCTAAACAACAGCTGAATGACAGATTCACCATCTTTCAGCTGCAATACAAATAATTAGTATTTGTATAAAAGCTCTAAGTTTGAGTCAATTCAGCTTAGGCTCCTGCTTACAAGAACTTTTGGCACAGTAAGATTATTCTACAACAGGACAAGCAGCAGGTCAAGTCCCATAAAAGCACGCTCATAATAGATCTCTACAAAAGAGACACTAGCTTAATTCAGCTTCCTTTAGTCCCTATTATTCACAAATCATTATCATCACTCTTAGTGGAATTTTGTGTTGTACAAATTTCATTGGAAGCAAATGCAAGTAATTTTAAATTATTTTGACAGCTTACTTGAAAACAAAAAAAACCATTGGAGACTTTTTCAAAAGCTCTAAGGTTTTTCGAAAGATAGTACTTTCAAATTCATACATGCTTGACTTAGAAAAACAAATCCTCAATTCATATCAGAATTCCATGAACAAAAATAGTCTGGCTGAAATTTTTCTGACTTAAAATTTATGCGTTGAAGTTTTTTTTTTAAGAATATTGGGAAAACTTTGCAGTATTGAACATTCCTTACAAATTCTGTTCTGATGATACAAATTATCACAAAGTTTTCACCAAAAAATCTGAATGGATAGTGAGATTATTTTCATAAGTATATCAAGAACATACCTAAGACAGAGTAAAAAAACACTTAATAAGATTAAAGAATCCCACAATGAAAGACTAAGAAATTATTATTTAACTTATGGCAAAAAAACCCGTCTCACAATTCTCTCTTGGTTCTCTCCTCAGAATTAATGCATTTTCCATTAATTGCTCTAGACAATGCCAAAATTAGATGTTGGATTAATGCAGAGTCCAGACTTTAAAGCACAGAGAACCCATTTTCAGCTAGTCTGGTCACATGCGCTGCCCAGACTATACATTTTCACAGAGAGACACCTGTATCACATTACCTAGCTGAGCTTGGAAAATGTTTCCAACACAGACATACAGTCATGACAAATCTTTTGCCTTGCCCCAGAATATCTCAAAAATAGGACCTGGTCAAATTTGGTGTAAGCCTTTTTTTATATAATGATATTTGGTCTGCTGAACTAATCCTTATCTAAATCATTTTGCTTCAAATACTATTAATTCTTTTACTTCAATATACTGTAAGTATTTAAAGTATATAAAGTTATAAAAAACCTTCAAAAAAAGGAAAAACTCTATTTTAGTTTAAGATACAAAGATATTTTTTTAATGTGGAAAAAAGTCAGGAAAAAAATCAGTTCATAAAAAAAAGGGAATTATCAATTACTCACACAATTTCAGTCAAAAACATTTTAAACATGTCATTACTAGAATTAAGACTTTTTTTTGCCAAAAAATGTTCTAATGCTCGTGTAGTAACAGCTGCCTAGTCCTCATTTGATTTTTCTCTCAAGTACTGTAAAATCATTGTTGCTCTTGTAGCCACCAATCTGTAATGTGGACAGTTAGCTACACACAGCACTTAAATTCTTTGCCGCACAATAACTTCTCCAGAATTCAGTTCTCTGAATAAGTATGCATAGTATGTACCTAGGTATCATTCATATCATTTGTTCATAAATACATATCCTATTCAAGTGAGATTATGCTACTGTGCAATCTATACTGTGCTGTAAAACTCTGTCTGATTTTATTTATTTTAATGGTCGCTTAACCAATGTTTATGACATCTATAACACTTACTAGGAAAAAAATCAGGTTTCCTTGCAGATATAATGATGATAAACAGCCTCAGGACAAGAAAAGATCTTCTGGACCTGGTTATAACCCCATTACCTGATTTTCTGGTTACAGCTTCTGTGGGATATCAGATATCATTAAATCTGTGACACACCAGTCTGTGCAGAATACTGATTTTAGTGAGGTTAAATCAAAGTAAGTTCAATAATTTAGAGCACTAAATATGTCAACTTTGTTAAAATGCATAATCTAACATTTTGGTACAGTTGTTTCATGAAACTGTTTTCCACCATTAGATTTCTTGTTAGCTAATTTCTTGTTAACTAATCCCAAAAGTATCATGCATCTTGATTGCCTCCAGTTATCAGTCCTCTCCAGGACTTTTCTTTGGATTAGTGTAATGCTGATCTGCCTACCACTATCCGAAACATCTTACTTCCACCTTTCAAATTCTTATGCCCTTTTTAAGACTTTCCAGTTTTTCTAATATTGCAATGTTCTTAAAACCACTTCATTAATTCTTATCCATAAATAATAAAAGATCAACACCATTCCAATGGTTTTATGAATATTTTTCTTTCTCAAAGAATTCTTATTGTCTTTATCCACAATACCAAAAGATTATTTTTCGTCTACAGATTTGTTCAGCTTTCAGGTTTTTACTCATAAATGTCAACTTATATCAGTTATCTTTTTCCTTTTATTTATTATGTATTGTTTTGTTTATACTGCCATTTCCTTTTCTCTTAACTAGGCTTTTAAAAAACATTAAAATGAGCTTTTCCATTTGGAGAACCATGCTTTTTCAAGTATCTAATGAGGGTTTCTTTCAAATAACAGCCAGTCACTCACATTGCATTGTTTTTTTTAAAATTTTCTTCCCATATAATTTCACAGAGGTAAAATGTGAGTGCATGAGAATGACCTATTTCACACCTGTGACACTGGTAGTGGGAAAAGTGGTTTTTTTCTATTAGAAATTTTGATAGTGTAATATACATTTGTAAAGCAGTACTAGACAAATCAGAAAAGGTGAAGCCTTTTTGAAACAGTTACTAAGACAATGGGGATGACTCTGGCATCACTAGCTTGAAGGCAATCACAGACGACTTCATGAAAATATGGTTTCAAGTTTTGTTTTGACTGGATTCTGAATCCAGGAAAAAATAAACACGTAACAGTAGAACATAAGGAGGAGGCAACACTTTTTTTAGAAAGTGGAATCTGAGTAGAGATAACAACAAGGCAGAGACAAATATTCTGAAGTGTCATTTACTAAGGGTTTTCTCTCAAATTACTTGCTCAGTCTCTTCATCTTCCCCATTACTTTACATATGAGGTGGAAGCTTTGCTATACCTTTTAAAGCAAAAATAACCAAAACTCAATGTCATGCTCTGAAGGAGTCCTGTGATGCAACTTGTGTAAATTAGTTGTAAAGCGTGCAGCTCTTTCTGAATGGAGTTAATACTTCGAGTCAACTAGCCATAGAAGGCATCCCTAATCACCTTGTGGTGATTATCTTACTCTGCTACTTACAAGTTTACCAGCAAAATGAGATCTCTGAATACCAGCAATAATAGTGTAACCATGATGATGGCAATTCAGAGTAAGTAGATTTCTACCCTAAAACTGAAATCAGTAAAAAAATAGAGTATCTTAAAATGCTGGCCACTCACTTATCATTTGTTCTCCATGTGAGGTTTCTCATTGGCCAATGAAAAACTCACATTTGAGAGTGAGCAGCTAGAGAAGTAGTGATTTCTTCCATATTTAGATGATGTATTCTAGATAGCTCCAAAATTACAGTTCATAATACTTCAAGCAAATTAGGCTGAAGTGCCTGCATCCTCCCCTCTGAAAGTGGTTCTACTCAGTTGAATGAACTCAGTCACTACTTTGAACTTCACTGTATTTCAGATTTATTGCCAGCTCTTTGAACCCAGTAGAGCAGTATCTGCCGGAACCAAAACTGAAGTTCTTCATATTGCCCTCAAGTTCCATTAGAGCAAGGAAAAACTTTTTTTACTGCTTAGGCATAAAATTATCTAAAACATGTAAGGTAAAGAGGTCAGCATTTGTTAGCTTGTATGTTTTTTTTAATACAGCAATATCTGGGAGGGGAGTTCCTGTGAAGTATGAAGTCAAGAGAATTTTCCTTAACAGTACTGGAAAGAGAAAGCTATTGCACATACATTTTTAGGTATACCATAGTGACAATAGCAACATATTTGAATGTGAGAAGCCAACTCACACTCTCTTTAACTCTTTAGAATTCAAGATGCGCCCAGCAAAAAGCTAGCTAATTTTTAATGAATTACTGTTCAGTCCTAATATTAAGGGCACTACCAAGAGATCTTATGTAATTTAAAATATATTTTTCCTTGCATCTTTTTCTAATGTCCTCATTAAATCCATCAAATAAAAACTGTTTTTCTTCTGGAGGCCTGATGATGCAACCTCTCCGCACAATGCTTGAAATTATTCACATGAGTAGTCACACGAAAAACCACAGAATTATTTTCAATGTGATTAAAAAGTTGCAAAATATATTGCCCGTGGTCATTCCTCCCAATTTGATTGTTATTACAGATGTTCTTTGGAGCACTTCAATGACAGCTAAATACAGAACCAGCTGTTTTGACAGAAACTTGGTAGTATGTGCATTTTGCAAATGTATTTATAAATACATCAATAGAAAACCCATGTTCCAAAAAACAGATGACAAACATCAAAACTGCCAATCCTAATAACATCCCTTTCAAATAAAACTACAAGATTCCCATACACCACCCCCCACCACCCCCAGACAAAACTGTATGGTACTGATTTGAAAGGTTCCCTCAGAATGTGATGTCTACATCCTGGTTTTCATGACACAGCACCATTTTACCTAAGCACTGTTTGGAAGGATTAGCCTGGGCACACTGTGGGTAAATCTCCCCCAATTGTGTTAAGTTTTGAAAGTTGATCTCTATTCCTATGTTTACTTTCACAGTTCTATAGTACTTTCATAAGGAGGTTTAATGTTAGAACGGTTTGATTCATGTAGAAAAAATGTAGAAAGAAGTCACTAGGGTCACCTACTGCATCTTCAGATACAAGTACCAGACTGCCCCTTCCACTTCGACCAAATGTCTAGCTATCCAGATTATGTGCAAAGCTGCACACTGTGCAGAGCTGCAAGGAAGGAATGAAGCAGTATTTCCAATGCTCTGACTAATCCACTGCTTTTTACAGGCAGCGGGTGAAAATCTAGAAGGCAGGACCCGTAACAGCCAAATGTTCCCAAGAAAGATAAACAGGGGAGAACATCCTGCACCTTTCTGAATTCTTTGAATCAGAGAACACCTTAAAATCTCAGACCATACCTGGGAAATCCTACTGACATCTAAATACATGTACAGCTCCAAGCTCTTCTGCATATCTAAGAATTCATGACCCTTGGGTAAAGGCTAACACCCTGACTCACAGCAGTTACTAGGCCATCAGGGTGGACAGAATCAACGTTACCCTCATGAAGAAAAAGTGAAGATCCAATACTAAATTTTCCTCAGCATTTAACAGAAATTCGTTGTCTTCTCTGGAGCTTGGCATTTGATATGTCTGGCTTCTACAAAAACCTCACCATATCCAATGCACTTCATCCAATGCAAAATAAAGATCTAAATAAACCATCAGCAACTTAGTTGCAAAAAAGGAAATCTTGAAGAAAACATAATGTGCTTATGCAATCCGGTAAGAGATGTCAATGTTTTATTTCTTGAGATATTTTTCCGTATACCATGTTTGGTTTTAAGATTTTGTTCTTTTGTTTTCTTGTTAAACTGGATTGAGTAAAACATAGTCCCAGCAAGTTCAGCCCTGCTGACTCCTGCTAGATTTACACAGAAGCAGTGGGTATCCATAAAGCCCCAAAGTTGCTTTCTTCTCCTGCACAGAAAGAATTAGCACATCATTTACAATTTTTCCCCCAAGATATGCAATACACAAGAACTCCAAAGTGTAATTTATGTATGCACAATCACAAACTAATTTTCATGCCTTCACATCACTTAACTGTATATTACATTAAATGCTGATATTATTTTAATGCTCATTGATGCCTTTTTTATCATCAACATGACAGCCATTCTTCACAGTGACAATGAGCAAAAAGTGTCACTCCAAAGCACAGGTTTTCCTTCCAAATTAAGCCTTTGATATCTTCTATGTTTATTATTATCAATATGCCATTGATTCAAATATGTTTCTTCTTTAGCACAGTTTCTATGTTCTCGAGTAATTAGAACACATCGCTATACTGGCCAGTGGGACATGTTTTTAAACTCAGATGGAGTGCTAACAACAATGTTTTGTACATAAATTATCCCTACAAAGAAGCAACTGCTATAGAAAATTAGGCAATAAGCCAGAAGGAATGGCATAGTTTAACATAACAGCCTACTCAAAGTAATTTTGTAAATACACTGCCTTAAAAAAAAAGAAGGAAAATATAAGGAAAATTTGCATGGATAAGAAACCTTATAAACTTCTGTGTTATTGAGGTTTTAAGAAACTTCCATTACTTTGTTAGGGTTTCTGCACTTCTACCCAGCTGTAACTGAAAAGAAGTACATACAATCTGAGTGCCCATTAAGAATTGAGAGTGGGGTAAATAACTCTGCACTACAAAAGTAATTTTTTTATGAGTTATGAGGCAAAAATCATTTAGTTTGAGGGATGCCCTGAAGAGTGAGTACAGCTAAAATAGATGTAATAAGAAATCTAAATTAATGTGTTTAATAGGAATGCTTTTAAAAATTAAAACTGTAACAAATTGTTAATGGATATATGGTAGTGGCACTTACAGTAGTAAATCTCTGGGGAAAAAATCTGACACTCATATGAAAAAGAGATTGAGCATAGAGGGGAGGAGCGGACAGGACAAGTGACCCAAAACTGACCAATGGAGTATTCCATCCCATCTGCCTCATGGTCAGTATAAAAGATGAGGGATCAAAGGGGTCTCTGTCTTCTTCAATGACCAGCATCTGAGGAGGACTCTGTCCATTCTTCTGCCTTTGATCCCAATACACGTGTTCCTGAATCCAGTTCTCATTTGCCACTGAGTCCAGCCTGGGACTTACCCAGTGGTGCCTCAAATCCTACCTTGCTTGAGCAGTCCCCTACTCTAGCTGCTGTGTATCTCATCCTTTGAAGCAAGGAGTACTCCACAAGCTGATTAGGATACTTAGAGGTCTAATTTAATCATGTATCCTTTCACGGAATCCTGAAGGCACCCAGAAACATTACAGATTGTAAATTACCAGCTATGCTTATCTCCATTTGAGTGCTTTAAAGCCTGAAGGCCCACAACTAGTAGCTAGACCAAGCTTGAAGAAGGGGCTTCCAATTTATATATAAACTGATTTCATTAGCAATCGATGCTTGTGTGCTTATTCAGGCTTGCAGATATATTTTCACTGCATTATTAGACAGAGCAAGCAGAACTGGAACTTTAACTGACAACTTGTAAGCTGCTGACTTACTCAAGCTTAACACCTCTTAATTCAAACTACAGGTTTTTGTGGGTAAATGGGAATTGGGCAAGAGCAATATTAACACTGTACTTCAAGCTAATGATGCCACAAGGAAAACTCTCCGTATCCATTTTATAAACAGGGAAAAAATCCTTCACTTCCTGGCATAGGTAATGCAGGAATAAATGTACTAAATAGCACAATACATCCAATCTTTTGCCAGTGATTGGCAAGTGATTGCAAACATTCTTTGAACTCTCCTGTGTGAATGCAGAATCACAATTCTTTATGTCTAAACAGCAATTGGGAAAGAACCCTAGAACTATAAGCTAAGTTGCATGTGTATGCCAGTGTGTGCACATATACACATTTATTTATATACACATTTAACCATCCTTCAGGAGTTAACTTCATTGTGGCTACACAAGATCTCAGCCTCTACTCTGCTTCTCCAAACTAAATTGCCCCAACATTACAGCAGCTCCCAATAATACAAGATTATTTCCAAAAGGAAGTCTATAAGTTGGAGAGGGTAAGAACAGTGACAGAGAAACGTGGAGACCCACATTAATTCTAGCTTTCTCACAAAAAAACTGACCAGTGATCTAAAACTAGTAATGAACTTAAAATACCTTTTTACAAGCTCCCACGGGATTAAAAAGAATGTAATATCTGGAAAATAATTACTTTTTGTTGTTACTTGTTGGTAGTTGTGATTTTGTGCGTCCACATTTTCGTACGGAACAAAGATCTGAAGAACTCAATGTGACAATGATTAGAAGCAAGACCTAAAGAAAAAATATTACCTGAATTAAAAAAGGAGTTTTCTTTACTCTTCCCAAACTAAGTTAAATCAATACAGCTTTGAAACTTGCCAGTGACATGCACTCATACTGCACAAGACCCATTTTTAATGTAGTTGCCAGAGAAATGCAGTTCTGCCACAGATTACTACTGCATACCTCATGAGCCTAATTCACTAACCCCGTCAGATGCAATTACAAGAAAGTCATCTAAATGCAAAATGCCTCTTTATGAAGGCTGTCATGTGCCGTTTCTCTGTGCCGTGGTTTGGGCTGGACTAGCCACTGAAACGAATGACAGATTCTCTCCCCCACCTCTGTCTCCAAGGACAAGATGGAGAGAGAGAAAGAGATTTATGAGTTTAGAAGGAACTAGACTACTTTAACGAAACATTAATAATAAAATAACAAAAAAAGAAAACAATGAAAGGTACACAAAACCATATCAAGCTTCCAGGATGACGATCGTGTCACCAGCAGGCATAGGGAAAGTCCCAGACTGGACTCAGCGATGGACAAGAACTGGATTCTAGATCTGGATTCAGGAATGCACAGATTGGGATCAAAGGCAGACAAACAGACAGTCTTCCTCAGACACTAGTCATTGAAGAAAGACAGTTGACTCTTTGATCCCTCAGCTTTTATACGGAGATTGATGCAGATAGGATGGAATACCCTGTTGGTCAGTTTTGGGTCACCTGTCCTGTCCCTTCCTCCCTGCAGGTGCGACCCCTCTACACTTTTCCGCTTCTGACCCTCTAGCAGGGCAAATAACAAAGTTGGCTGGCTTTGGGCATTATAGCAATCGGTATAAGCAAGAGCCTCTCCTCATACCATTCCTTGGCATAAATTACAAATAATCAGGCCTTTTCACTCTGAAAACAAACAATGTCTCCACAATATGTTGTTAATTTCAGAGTTCAGTTAGTTAGAAGAAGCTTAGCTGCAAAGTAAAATTACTGAACAGAAAATTGGTTCAGTTTTACCTCAAACAGGACACTCTGCAAAAAAAGAGAATTCAAATACTGATATGTGGCACCTGAACTCTCATTTCTCAGTTATGGTACGGCTTTTTATTTTTAAAGTACAGCTCATCTGCATGAAGCACACAATAGTAATCAAAAATAACATCCAGTTTAAGAATATTATGTGAACCTCAGAAAAAAAGGCTGAGTTCAAACACAAAAGAAATATAAAAACTTCCCTTGATAAGACTGCCCCACAGACTGTCACATGGCTTCCTTCCTCTGCCTTGTAGTTCCAAGTTACAAACAAGGTTCCAACTCCCTCTTCCTCTCGAATTCCTATCGAACTCCTTCCAAACTCTAACAGCCCTTCCTGAAACCCTGCTTTTTTATACATATATATTTCTGTTGTGGAACAGTCAGAAGACTGCAATTTTTCTTTATTAAAGGAATCTTCTTGAGCACAATGTTATGACAGTCTTAATACAGACTTATGACTTTCCACTAACAGGGCAATGCTGTCAGAAGGTGGTGAGGCAGTTAAATAAAATGAAGTTAACATAATGCAGCCCATAACTCCACATCTTATCTTTCATCTACAAACTCAAATTTTGTTTTCTGTATGGGTTACACTTACAGAAATTTGATCATAGTTCCTGAACTTCAGATAATCTGTTGGATAGATGGGGAGTGGGGAAAACAGATGACAAAAGCTTAGATTCTGTACTATTCTCAAAGCAGGTGTAAAGGCTCTTCCAAGTGCACGCTGCTGAATTACTGTGTATCAGAAGATCAATCTTCTCCATTGACATGATATCTTAATAGTTCTGAATCAGCTGAGTTTTGCTCAAATTTACAATTTGAGAAGAACAGGAAAAACACCCCAGCAGAAGTGAAAGACTGGCAGTGCAAAAAGCAACAACACTTCTCTGTTACTCCCCATCCTGTCTTGGTATGGGTCAGTGCAACTGTATAGAATGAAATTCACACTACCATATAGCAAGCTACATTTATCCCTGATACAAGTCTGTGTAAGCATATAACAATTTTTATTTTAAAAAAAAATTAAAAAAAGGTAATAACTGCTGAAAAATAACCAGTGTATACAAGATTAATTATGAAATTTAGGAAGCTCTCCGAAGAGTTTGCAAAGTGATAGAATACCTTTGGATCCCCCAGGATCTTTGCATCCTGACAAGATTACAAGATCTGTGAGAATGTAATTCTTTTCATGTTGGCCTATTTGTTCAAACTGATTATGAAATATAGAAAATAAGTAACTGGTGTGATATGTACATTGTAAGACAAGTGAAAATCCACTGTCTTGCTCTGTTGCAAAAGGATATTTTATGCCACTTAATGCCTAAGTCACCACACGTTTATTGATTCTGAGGAATCATTAATTATTCTAATTATTCATTCAAAATTAATAATTCCTATCATTCAAAATTAAATTCAATAAGATATGGCAGGTAGCTTCCTTAAAGGCAGAATGGTTCACATTAGCTGCAAACTGTGTAGCCAACTTGCAAGTGCAAGAAATTAATTTCTGTACCAGAGTACTGACTTCTACTGTACTGCTCTATGGATCAATTCTGCTTTCTAGGGAAAGCATTTTGGTGCTTTTTTGTCCAAATAGTACATTCATCCCTCTATTTTTCTAACTTCACAAAGAGTTTCCCCATTAGCCTTTATGTATATGCTGTTGCCTTGTGTTCCTAAAAAAAATCTAAAGAATGTATTTGTTCCATATAGAATTAATTTATTACATTATATTCAAATTAGAACAAATGTATTCCTCAGTTTTTCAGGTTTAATTTATTTTCTCCTTTTATTCACCCCCTCCTTTCTTCCTACCTCCCTTCCTTATGTCATTTTTTCTGATTGCCAGGAACTACTTCAGACATTTTGACTAGCTAGCTCAATCAGTACTGTCCACTTTTCTGGATCTTTTTACACTTCATACCCTCTCTTCATTTACAGCTTCCATCTAAAGGTGGTAATTCCATAATACTTTTAAAATACAATTCTGATGCTTTAGATAAAGCCTAAGAAACTCTTCACCTGTAAGACAAACCAGATGAGAATAGTATTGACTGAAAGTCATTATCATTTGACAGCTGGTCTTTGGAACTGTGTAACAAAAAGACAGTTTCAAATCATCTGGCATTGTACAAAGCAAAGGATATCATAAGCTCCTTTAACATTCAGTAAGTCAAAGAGGCTAAATACTGAATGAAAATAAAAATTCATGTCTTGAACCTAACAGTCAGATGACAATTAGGTCATACTGACAGGGGAACATAATGGAACATATTCTTCCAACTTGTGTTCTTTGGATAACTAGAGATAGTTTTGGTTTCCAGTTCAGCAGACCAAAAACTTTTATAAGGGCTATTTTAATTTTTTTAAGAGAAGTAAAGTAATATTGCTACAGAAATTAAAAAAAAAAAAATCCACACTTTTATTAAGCATTTATCATTCATTTAACATTTTAATATTTTTAGCACCCCACTAGGCATCAAATAAGCTTTCCTGTCTCTATGGTTTACTGACAATAAAGAGCACATAAATCACAGGAGCAAAGCTTTTTTAGAACAGACTGAATGCTCTTATTTTTTAAGATTATATGATCAAAGCAAATTATGTGGGTGGGGATTTGCAGTCTTCCATCACGCCTCAAGCCTTGCGAGGGAGTTTATACTATTCTACCAGAAGAAACATTATTTATACAACAGGTGTATATGAGGCAGAGCTTAGAAGCTATTTCAACAGTTTGCCATAGCTGTTTTTTTATGACTGCTAACTGATCTCATTTTAATACAACTTTAGGAATGCAGGAGTTGATTTATTTCATCAAATTCATATTTCATATAGGACAGGAGGTTTGATGTGATAACCACTAAGTATTCCAGAAAAAACTCAGGAAAACTCCATACTAAATCAATGAGGATTAATTCTCCCCTACTCCTAATTCAATATTGATGTTTAATAAGAAGTGTTGAAATCCTTCAATACAAAGTTTCTGTCTCCCTTCAATACTCCTTTTCTACTCCCAAAATATTCTCAGTCTCCAAATACTCATTCAAATTATCTCCAAATTTTAGGGCAGTTTTACAGTGAGTGCCTGAGTTTTAATTTATTTTTTTATGATTCTTTATCTTCTGGGAAATTTTTCCATATCTATGGGTCATTTTATATATCTACTTAATCTGTCTAGATTCTAAAAGACATATCCTATTAATAGGATATTGGTAGGACAGAAAAAAAAGACAAGTCCTACCAATAGGAAAACACTGCAGTATTTATCTAGTTACCCTAGAGCATTTTTGCTGCAGAACATATCCCAAAGAAAATTACTTGCATCTGCCATTTGTTTTAGTGCCCAGCCCAGGCCAAACCGTGACACTTGTTTAAGGAACAATACAAAGTCAAAGACAAGACAAGTAAGAGAATCGTATTTCCTAAATGTCCATGCCATGTATTAACCATTGTCTCACATGTAAGTGCATGGTGATATGGTGTTTGGTACCTCTTCTCCCAATGCATTTTAATTTTTGCAACCAGACAAGGGAAAAGCTTCAGAAGAGTTCTCAATCTAATAATACACTTAGGATGAAGTAAGGATAAAAGTTAATCAAAATACTGACATAGAGATATTTTTACTCTATTCATTTAACCACGAAACAGCACTGACACACTCAACAGATTGAATTAGGTTCATCAACATCTGTATTACTTCTATCATATTTCAAAATTGAAATTTCCATTAGGAATTAGTAAGCAAATAAAAATGTATTAAACTGAAAAAAATACTCAGAATACATTCCTTTCAGTACTTCAGTCTCGCTGCCAGCTCTGAACTTGAACATTGCAGTTTCTATTTTAACATCAAAGTTCCTTACCAAACATTTGAACAAACTCTACATTCATAACTGTATTGTTTGATTGTTCATTCAGCCATAGATCAAAAATAACAGCATATATTTTATTTGATCTTTCACCTCAGACCATACATATTTCGAAAAAGTTTTCCAGATATCTAAAAAACATTTCCCTTGTTGTACCTTGTGTCCACCACCTATTACTGTACCACTCTGAACCACCAAGAAGACTCTGTCTGCATCTTCTTTATACCTTCTATTAGGTAGTTGAAAATAACAATAGCCTTTCTAGTCACTTATTAAGCAAAAAAAGGTATTGCTATTTAGATATGAAGAGCCTTAGAACACCAATTTGGCCCTTTTCAGTATACCTAAAATGTATTAAATGAAAGACAAAGTTCATACGTACTGGCAAAGACCCAAGGATAAAAAAGAAAAAATCCTTCATAGGAACTATATACATCTTCATAGTAGGGCGGTCAGGATCTTTGAAAGGCACCTTAGTACTCTTAATGTTTACATTACTATAGATCATACTAAAACGTTGCATGAAAAAAAATAATATAACAACAGAATAGGCAAGAAACACAAATTATTACTGCAAAATTTGGACACATTTGAGATATTTTTTGTCAGTATAATCTTCCTTAATATACTTGGATAGAATTCAACCAAGATTGGTTCTAATTTCTCTCTTCAATACATTGATTCTTAAATAATACTTTTTTTCTTTCATCCAAATGACTAGATGGAATCTCATAACAAGATGTTCTTCATGTATGCAGTTTCTACTGCTTAGAAATTGATTCCTGCTTTTCAGTAGCAGACCAACAATATTGTAAATTATAATAATCTTTAGTAAAGACTAAAGACATATGGTAGTACACAAATCTTTCCAACCTACTTGCAGTACTTGAGCAACTAGTTTTGCATGTTTCATCAGCTTTGCCAGCAGTTTGTCAACATTCCTGTAATTGCTACCACTCTTGATTTCTTTCACATAAATTAGTTATTTTATGATGTAAGATTTCATTTTCTTCATCTGTCTTTTGCAATATAATAAATATACACTGTGTTATACAGCAGATACTGAATATGTTCATAGTCTGTTCAGGAGTCACAAGTAGGCATGCTTGTGACAAAAGGAGAGGTCTCATTTGACAGTTGAGCTGCGAGCTTGTCACATGCACAGGACCAGCATAACAGCAGCAACTTGCACTCAGAAATATTGGTACGGTTGTGGTTAGCACCTTTAATATTCCACAATCCAAGTCTGAAGATGACAGGCAACTGAAAAGCAAAACTATCTTTCTTTTTGGTGAATGACCTGCTCATTAGGCATAACAGGACAGACTGGGTGAATTCTGCAGCCTGACTCTGCAAATGCACATGGAGTGCTATGGGATGCAACAGCGGAAGGCAAAGGTAATCAGAAGGGAGTCATAAGGTCCTGTTCGCATTTAAGTGAGCACCCCTATATTTTTCATTACACAATCGGTGAATAAAACATATATAACTATATCTAAAAAGCATGGGGAGCAAGGAGTAAGTAAGAGATCTAGTCTGTTTGCCAGATGAGTTGCCTTACCACTAGACAACATAGTCCGGTTTTCTCCAAAACACTTGTATTCTTCAGCTGACTGGTGACTTGGCTTTAACAAGAGAGGCATAACTTAACTCCAGCCAGCTTTGCCTGTGTACTGATGCATAGAACATCTTCTTTGGAGACAGGACTCTTCTCCAAAGGCAGACATCATCTGCCTTAGACATTAAAATGAATCCAAGTTCCCCTTCTCTAGGAGTTCACAAAATTTTAAACACAGTTTTTCTTACTTGCTCATTTACTCAGTAAAGAGTTAACAGTGAGATGAGCCACACAGCATTTGTGTTTTTGTTTCTCTCATGACTGAACAGTAGGCCACTTCAACTGACTCCATTTGCTTTCCAACAAGCACACAAAATTTAGCAGGTCACATTTCATTTTCTTGCCTAGATAAAAATGTCCCAGTATACTAAGGAAGACCCATACGCTGACACAAAAGCTCCTCCAACTTCAT
This sequence comes from Chionis minor, assembly GCA_013398295.1. Taxonomy (NCBI): domain Eukaryota; kingdom Metazoa; phylum Chordata; class Aves; order Charadriiformes; family Chionidae; genus Chionis; species Chionis minor. The sequence goes on along the minus strand of VZSF01000109.1, from coordinate 147,471 downwards.
TTTACTAAACAATTTTGTGAAGATTAAATGGGATTTAGGTAATCAAAGAATTACTGTTTTGATACTGCAAAGCAGCAAAATGGCATCTTGATGGTGACCTAAAAGTTCCCAGTTGCTGGTCAAAGCAATCAGCTTTCCAAACTAGTTGTTTGGAAACCAACACCATAAACAGAACTGAAAAATGCATAGTATTTTTAGCATACCTGCTTTGGACTAGTTACCTGGGTGCTAGCTATTGATTGATTAATATAGCCACAATGCATTTTACATCAATACAAGCACAAAATCAAAGGTCTTGGATGTCAGCCTTTTAACTGCTAGAGCCTTTTTTATCTCCACACCTCCACACTCTATATAATACTGGCAAGCAACTGTCAGTCTTTAGAATATTCTAATGTCACTATTGTTTAATGTACACTATCAGTAATTCTCTGACACTTGACACTAACAAGAATAGCTCAAGAAATAGATAAAGCTTCAACTAACACCTTTTCTATTTGAATTTAGCTTGGTTAACACATAAAACATCACCACTATTCCTTGAATACAGTGCTTAGTAGATTTATTATACTCAAGTAGTATAGACCATATATAGACATAATTGTGTGTATATATATATTTATGTGTATATACACATTTACATAAAAATAATGTGTTTCTATAAAACACTATGACTTTTAACATATTGAACACAACATATTGAACACCAAATCCACTGCCAGGAAGACTCCCTGTGTACACATCGTGTTACAAATGAACATGCCTAGTTTAAGCCAGAGCTGCCATGTATCAGAACCACAGCCTAGGTATCTTTCATATAGGAGTACCACTGAGCTTACCTGCAGAGAAATACACTTTATCTGCGCTTTCACAGCATGTCTGCACTTACCACTACTCAAATATAGAAGGGAAGGAAAGAGTTATCTGTGCTTGATTGATTTGTTGACTTTGTCAAATGCAGCTTAACTTCAATGTCATTCAGCTATGATGTTCAATACATTATTGACTGTAATTACAGTCATTCCCTGCTCCCAAAAAGGCAGTTTATGTAACATAACAGGTAGCAGGACATTCTCCCTGACAAAGTCTAGCCACTTTAACCTAGATTACTATGGGAGTTTTAAAGCCTGAATATTTTTTACTTTATGAATATATATGTATTTGCAGAGGCCATACACACACAGTTATCTTGCTTTTTTAATCCCATCAGGAATATGGAGTTGAGTGTATTATATTTAAAAAAGAGCTTTTGAGAGTACCTTAGACACAGACAATATATGGGACATCCCAGATAGCACATATAGCAATAGCACCCAGAGGGAAAATAATTACACATACTTGCTACTTAAATGTCTAGATAGATCTACAGCATACGCTAAAGGTAACTTCTGTCCATAACAGACCTGTAGCATTATTCATAAGCCTTTATGAAGATTTCTAAGTTCATGGTCCTGAAATTTTTACTTTTCCCCCAAACTACACCCATTCATCTCTTTAAAGATCTTGCCACCCCAATAAGCTTCACCTCCCCAGCCTGCAAGTCATTTATCATGTTCTCCTGAATAGAGTTCTGTACCAAGGTAAAGTGGCTATTAGCAGATCACAAATGTCACTTCATAAGTATTTACTGAGGTTTCAAACTGTTACAAACTGCAGAAACTTAAGACTTTTTTTCCTGTATCTTTCAATGAGATAAACGTACTCTTAAGATACCTTTTTTTTAGTATCTAAAGGAAGATTTGTGCACCCAAAAAGCTCATTCATTTTTCCTGAAGTAAACTAGTTGGTCTAATAAATGATCTCATCCTTTCCTATAAGCCTCATATTGCTCATACTTAAGTATGAAACTGATGTACTACAATATCAAAGACTAATTAAGACCAAACTGCTTTGGCTTTGGATATGGTGATCGTCCAGAATACAAAGGACATTCATTTAAATGGATGGGGAATAATGAACTGAATCATAATTCAAGTTTCAAAAAGTTCCAGGATTAGAAGTATAGGCCTATCAAACTTCTAAATTACTTCTAAGACCTAAAGTTGGAGACTTTGGGATGATTAAAGATCTCTGTCTGACCTGCACAGGACCAATTATACATTAAGAATCTGAAGTGTTAAAGTAGAAGATTAAACATTTCTGTTAGCTATATTTGTTTAGGTTGTATTTTCACCTAAGACCGAGCAATAAAATTTTATAGTTTTATTAAGCACTGAACAATCATTATTTTATTTACACTGTTTCATAGCAAAGGATCTGCCCTTGGCCAGCAAGCTTCACGGCAAGACACATGAGAAAGACGAAAGGGAAGAGGAAAGAGGAAACAGAAAGAGAACAGAGAGAGAGAGAAAGAGAAAGGAAGAGTGAAGGAAAAAGAGACAGTGAAAGAATGACAAAGGAAAGGTGGGAGAAGGGAGCTTTGTCCTTGTAACCAGGAATAGGAATGCTCCTGATCTTGGAGAAGGAGGAAAGCACCAGACAAGTACAAGTATATGGTGAGTTTTTACCTTTGAGGGGCTTGGTAACATGGATGACCAAAACTGTCTCAGCCAAGAGACCAAAAGATATTCAGAAGCTATTAATGAAAAAATTATTCAGAACTGTGTGACTTACTTTCTCCTCCTGTTGAAACCACCAATCCAAGAAATTCTAAAATTGCATGATAGTGTCTTGACAAAATGCTGTGGCCTATATCTGATAGAGTTCAGCAGAATAGAAAGCTTGAAATAAGGCCCATAGTTACAGGGATTTGCCTTATAGCATCATCTGGACAAATCTTCCCTAATTCTCTACCTAATCAGTATAGAACTCAGCATAACATTCTGGTTCCTTCAGCTGTCTCCCTGTTTCACTGTCTGATTTTCAAGGAATGAAATATGTGGCCTAGTGAACATTCTGGGCCTAAAGTAAGATTCAGGGTTTCCCATGCCTCATCTTTGAATATATAATATAAGATTTATATACCAAATAAATTGAAGTTAATTTCAGATAGTAGAAGAAGGGAGAAGAGCATCATGGGAAAAAAAAAAAAAGAGAAAATTGCAGCAATATAAAAAGATGCAAGCAGCATTTGCTTTTCATGTTTTAATATAAGAAAATAAGTTGCAAGGCCAAAATCTACATAGCTTCTTAGAAATTAAAACACAAGTCAAAGGATTAGGGATAAATTCCTCTTGCATTTGTGACTTCCAAAGTGAGCACAACACACAGACGCACAGACTGTCTTCACCTGTTATTTCCTTCATGCCAAACACCAAATCAGCATGAGTGGAGCGGTGCTTGGAGGACTCCAAGACCATTACTGTTGCATCTAAGCCTGAATCTTTCTTCTCTGCAAAAGAAAACCATACCTGCTTCAAATTCTGAGCCTAACTAAATTTATATGTAAGCTAAGGCCTCTCTCATTCAAGAAAAGAGGTCATCAGAAGGTCGGAAACTCAGTAGGCCTCCAAAATCTTGAAACAGCATCCGAAAACAGTAAATCAAGTGTTCACAATTGCTCATTATGCCCACTAGGGCCTAGATTTTTTTTTTTAAATAAAAAGCCTTTATTGGGGCTTTTTCACCCATTTAAAACGGATTATATTCTAATAAAAGGCTTTTTAAAAAAAAAAGTATCTGGAGTTCATCTGACCTTAATGACATTACTTAGAAATGTTCACAGAATCCTCTGCTCATCAGGTAACTTTATATATGTTCCGCATGCTGCAAAGAGTTTAAGGAAAGGCTCCACAAACCCTGCATCTCCCAATTCTCAAATCTCTGCATGCCAAAAATTTAAGCATGCTGAAAAGGCTGAAAATTGTGCTAGCCCACTGGCCACATGTACCAAAAGAACTCTCCATAGTGGTCATGATCTCAACATTGACCTCCAAGTCATGCATAATTGCAATCCATATACTCAAAAGGATAAGCAGGCTTCCCAATAACAATTGTGTCATGTCTGATGCTGTTGAGACAATCTTCTGCTGGCTCAGCTTTAGATAGAAAGTGCAAGAAAATCTCAAAGGAAAACAGCTACATTATATTTTGTTTATTGAAGTTCACTGACAAGATAGCCAAGTTCCTTTCAAATAAAACTATACAAATCTAGTGAGGTAGTAAGCGTGAACCACACCTATTCTCTGAAGGTAATGGAGGTCACAGCTGCTCCTTTCACAACAAGACTCGGGTTTTGTCATGCTACACAAACGTGATCTTTTTTTCTTTCCGTACACAACAGTTCCATTTTACAACATAAAATCAGGTTTCCAAAAATTCTCATCATATCCCCTGCAGATTTGAGAAAAGAACTGAACACTTTCCCACTTTTCCCCAGAAAACTTCATGACACATGTAACCTATGCCTTATTAAAAATCACAGAGTCCTTACAAGGATCCTATTAGATCTTAAACACCCTTCCTGCCCCCCCCCAAAAAAACATTAAGGGAAGATTCCACTGGGAGAGGAGGAAAAAAAGAAAAAGGGAATAGCCATGAAGAGTTGTCTACTGGTGATGTGTGTTCTAGTAGATTTGGTTTATAGCTCAGTTACTGCAACTTTGGATGCCTTAAGGCTGGTCTAGTAATAATAATATGGGAGACCTCAATGAATTTTAAGATATCATCACTTGGCATTAGGTACTATCTTTGTCTTATAAATACAGCAGCCAAGTTTCAGATATGATCCTGATTTCTTCAGCTAATTTTTTTTTTTTTTCAGAAAGATAGGAATTTAAGTAGTTGGAAAAAAAATGAATCAATAAACTTTCTACAGCAACATTTGAAAGTCTCTTTCTGCCATCCTGAGTTCCTAAGCATGCGGTCCTTGCTATATCAAAGCGACCGTACTCTCTTCACTGACATTGTAACCCTATAGCGTATGGAATATTTCACAAACCTCAATTTCTTTATATGCCTGCAGAATTGTATGCATTGTCTACATCAGATGAAATTAAATTATTACAGGATGAAAACTATCATTTTGACGCTGTTCCACTATGAGAAGAACAGCGTTTCCTGCTCTTATCTCCCCCTGGGTTTACAAAAAAGTCACAACCATACTTATTTCCTGAATTCAGCCTACATGCATTTCAAAATGAGAGCTAGAAATATGCTTCCCCCTCCTTTCATAATAGCAATCTTTAACTAGTATCATTGAACCGTAACTACAGCTGCAAGTAATATTTTACTGATGCAATTTCTTTACAAAAAAACTGAGCTATAAAGCAAATTAAAACCATGTCTCTCTAACTCTCAGTGAATATAGCTGTGTATTAAAGTGGCTGCAGAAGACACCGGTAGTTGGTTTCTATTACCAGTTTTACCACTGAAAACTTTAGTTCCATCTCTGTGTATGTTGTATAAACTTTTGTTTGCCTGCAGTACTTGTAACAAGATATAGACCATATATAGATATATATATATATATGGCCAACCTGTAGCGCTCCTCATCACGTGCCCTTTTTTCTAACAGTATCGGGTTATCAGACAGGAAAATAAAGTGCCTAAATTGGGGGTAGTTAATCTCTCTCTTTAGATAAGAGCGAGTCTCCTTCAGAAGACAAATCAGAGCACCTCAGACACATACTCTGAAGCGCTGTATGAAACCAAATAACTAAATTAATGAGTGATAGAAAGAATATCTCCTTTAATCAAGCTACATGACTTATGTTAACTGATATAGACACTTCCCCCAGCACTTTATGTCTCAGTGGCTCGGGTTTCTGTGGTAGCTTTCTTTTTTTGGTTATGCTTCTGAAATGCCTTGTTGAATTGTTAGAGAAATACAGTGTTAAGACACTTCCAGCATAAGAGCGAGCAGCATTCCTCCCAAAACTTTCTTCATTCTTTACAAATATGAAAATCCTTAAGTGAGATGGAAGGCTATTGTGTAACTCTACATATTTTAGAGCGGAAAGACACCAAAGCGCTCTCAGTGTAATAATAAATTTTGATTTTGGAATTCACATCTAAACTGGTGATTGAAGTCTTCCTAGGCAGAAAAAACGGGAAGGGACCACATCTTGGTATTTTTATTCATAAATTCTATTCAGCACTCAGAGACAGCAAAATAAATAATTTTGTTTGTTCACAACAAATTTTGCTGTTAGAGTTTAATTCTACAGGCAATGTAATCTATTGTACACCATTTCAACTAAATGGAAAAAAAAATGCTTACTTTGAGGAAGCCAAATCACAGTAATTTCATCATCGTGGTGTAAAATTTTACTGCCATTGAAGAAACCATGAAAGCAGTTAGTTACCCAGAAGATGCTGCTTTGAATAAGAGTATTTCTACACTTAAATGTAGCATAAAATAATACTTAACTGCACTTGAACTAAACAGTCACGTAAACTGCAATTGCTTATCATTTGGAAGCAAGTCTACACATGAAACTGAATACAATAATGTTTCTCCCTTTGTGATAGGGAACAGTTAATCACGGATTACAGGACAAACAGGGATTACAAAGAGCATCCATTTATAACAGAGGTTGATTTTGGATCCAAACTTGTTTTATCTGGCATATCAGCAATACTACAGGAAACCACGCTCAGATTAGAATGCGTAAGGTTGAAAGATTCACAACATTATCAGATTTCCCATGCTGTACGCTGTTGCTTTGAGTAGCATCTTAAGACTGGTAACAAAATCCAGATGCAAATCTAGGGCATTATTTTTTAACCTTTATTTAAATTTATAACTTCCTGTTTACATTGTTCAAATATGAAGTTTGCAAGAGTTTATTAGCAAAGACAAAAAAATATACCGTGACCTGATTTAGAAGGCCACTAAACTTCTACATCCTTCATGCATTACTTGTCCTTCTAGGGTCTGACTCTGCAAACAGAATGCATTCCACTAATAACGATAACTGGATATTTTTCAAAAAATCCCATACTGAGAGCACGTAAGCACTTGTAGAATAAGAACACTGAAAGTGTAGCAGTCTTAAGTAAAGGGCAGTATCCCTAACTGCACTTTCTAACTTTTCTAACACAGCACTTTCAACAGTCAGCTTTGCCATCCTCTCCACACCATTGAGGATTGCCTTAATACAAAAATCACATTTTAAAAACACATACTTGCCATGTTACTATTTTTCGAGTCAACAGATCTATGTCAGGGGCTGGTCATCCATATTCACAAAGACTGCAATAACAGGATATATTTGAAAAATACTTATCTATATATGATGGCATGTATTGCTTAAAAACCATCAGCCAGAAGAGTTGCCCAGAATGTTGTGCTGGAATACTGATATCTGGGAAGGAAACCTGTCTGCAGCCTCTCTGCTTGAATCATACTGACCCAAACAGATCAATTACAGATTTTAAAGAAAACAAATAATCGCACATCACACATTTCAAATAATTGAATGCAACAATAGACCGTCTGGTACCAGAGAGCACCTGTCTTCAGAAATGTTGCTATTTTTCAAAAGTACATCGTGGACAAGAGTGCCTCTTCCTTTGTGGGGGGGGAAGAAAAAAAAAAAAAAGAAAAAAACCAACAAAAACCCCACCATAAAAACTGACACTTTTTCTGAGGAAGACAGAGTTTGGCACACAACTGGCTGTTCTTCTCAGACAACGTATTTCCAAGAGAAACACTACTTGTGTTTCTAGGCCTACTGAAATTATCCCTTTGAGGCTTTTTTATCAGGCTGAATCCTGAACCATGAAAACACTATTCAAGGTTTGTGCACCTCATTTTTTACTTGATCCAATGAGAAGTTCTTCTGTGGGCAGAAGTCATGAAGCTACTAGATTTAATAATGTTAACAGAATAATAAAATTAATTCAGTATTCCATTATATATACACTATATCAAAAGCACAATGCACTTATCTAAACAGCAGTGTACCAGCTTAATTTATGAATGTGGAAAGAACAGCTTTTTTCACGTACATATCCATTCTAGATAGATACAAGTAATTTCCCTTTAATGGAAGTTATGCAAAGACAGTCCACAGACAAAGGGGATGAAAGAAGAATAATAATATTGGAATTAAAAAAAGCTTCTTACAAGGCTGAGAAACATGACATGTCCCTGGTCTAGAATGTTCTTGAAAACACTATTTTAAAAAGCAAAGTACATTGGAATAGCTACAATATACTTATTTGTTTCTCCTTACAGTAAACCAGTCTATACTGCCACAGCTAAGCCATGTCTAGCAGTCAATCTATCTGCTTTAAACTACATGATTTATATCTCAGGCCTACATCCATAGTCTAATACTAAAAATATTTGCTCAAAACTGTTAGCAAAATCTCAAAATCCTCAGTAATTAATTCAGATGGAATTTCCATGCAGTTTAGTAATATGCAGTAATTCTAAACATTATATATGTTGTACCTTAGGTAAAGCAACATACATCATGATGAAACAAAAGTCCTCCATTGTATAGTACAGCACACTGGGGACAAAAATTGAGTTAAGTATATGGAAGAAGATTTTAGTAAGATATAACATCCACTAACAATAACTAGAGTTAAAATTGGTTACAAGTTCTGGGTTTGGTTTGGAATAAAGCTGCAAACATACTCAGGAAGAAAACAGCTTGTGTGTGTTTGCTAATTAAAATAAAAAAAATATTTAAAACAAATACAGTAATTTTATTTCATGTTAACTATATTTTCTAGTGGAAACTAAGACTGAGAAGCATCATATCTTAAAATCTCTTTAGGTCCAATAAACCTAAATACAATCTCACACATTAAATCCACCTCAAACTCTAAAATAAGATACCAGATGCAATAAGTTTTGCTAATAAAAATGAATCTAAATTCTTTTAGAATAAGCCTCTAAAACCTTGAGTTACTTCTTAAGACATTTTATCCAATAAAAGCTGAATTCCTTGCCAAAGTTTTTTTGCACTGGTAAAAATTACAGTAATTGCTTGTACATAAAGAATTACGTATCTATTTAAAACTGCCAATGGTCAAGTTTTCATAAAACTTACATACACTCATAAGTGCATGTGTCGGAGTGAATAATGTTCATGAAACAGAAGAGTGGGATTCTAGAAGTATCACCTGATGATACGACAATTGATATTTTGATCCTCACAAGATTTAGAACAGCTGTTTCTTCAGCCTAGCTGATACAGTGAAAATATATCAGCATGGACACAGAGAAGTTTAATTCCTAACAGAAGAGATTACTATGGATCTGCCTATGTCATTTTAAAGAAATTCCCCTTGCATGTCATTTCCACAATTAGTTTATCTTAACAGCTAATTGGTTTTGTTCATTGTTTAGGTACCTGCTATAAAGTCAAGTGAGCCGATACAAGGATAGAAACAAAGCCTCATTTAAACAGGAAAAAATACTAAATGCTTCTTAATAGTTCTCTGTAGTGACTCACCCCCTAGTTTTCAACTATAGCTAATGCTTCAGTTTAACTATTCATTCTGATAGCTCTGGGACCCTCTGGCTCCTCTTGTTCTTCCAGTCATTGTAGAAATAAACCACTTGCACACACATATGTTCAGCAGAACATTAAGACAGAACAAAATGTTATATTCTGGGTTGTACGCCACCTTTATAAGGACTGGGAATGAAATTCTTGCCACAAGGAAGTCAATAAGAATTTCACTGTAACTTCAGACAAACCAAACTTTCACGCTAAAATGAGTACACATAACTCTATAGTAGGTATTTTACTCAGATATTTCAACTAACAGCCATAAACGAAAACCAGGTAGTGAATGAGAGAAAATTATTTCCTTGGACTCTCTGTGGATTTGATTTAGCAGGGAATAAAAAAATTCTGTTTCGTTTCAAGAAAATAATTGTACAGGAACTGTCATACTGTAGACAGATGCGACATTTTTAAACTAATTCCAGAAGTGATTTAAAGGTTTGCTGTGCAGAATATAATGGCTTTTAAACATGAAATTTAATAATTACTCGAGTTTATGAAACAGATTGAGCAGAGTAATTTCATGTCATTCTAGATTGTCTTAATAATGTTGACTCACTTTGAAACTAAATGTATTACAGAAGTACTTAGATCAATTAATGGATTAATTCATCAATGGATTTTCAATTAATTGGAAATTAATATGGAAGCCAAAATTCCTTCTATTTCCTAGAAAAAACTCTATTCTGTGGGACAAGAAGAGTCTAAAAGAGTGCCCTTCACACACCATGTTCAAAGTCATGCACCTGAGCAGTATAAATGCTCCTCTAGTCACATTTGACCCTGGATGTCTGTCAAATAGTCTTAGGTACACACTACTAGGCCACTCAACTACTTTTGCACAAAACTGGTAGCCCATGCAAGAGTTACCAGGACGAAAACTCTCTGTTGTCATAACACATATAAACATAAATAAAGACTGGTAATAAAGGAGGAAGAGAGGGAGTAGTTAAAGTCCATGTTATGCATGTTATAGTAGAGGTTGTTTTCACTTTGCATTTACCAACAAGCTAGGGCAACAACTTTCATAACTGTTTAAGCCTTACTTTTCTTAACTTACTCAAACAACCTGTGCAATGGAATTTTCTGTGTGGTGATTCTTCATGTTTCCAGACCTAAGTCTTTCTATGAAAATATTTACAATTAAAATTAAGGACAAGTGATACAATGAGAATTTCTTGCATGAAAAATGTGCAACTGGTTTGTTTCACAAATGCACAGAACTGAGGTAGAGGATTAAAAGCAGAGTTTACATTCAAGCTACAAAAGATTTCACCATTTTTGAAGCAGACTGCCTAGAAATTATCCCATAGAATCATAGAATCATAGAATGGTTAGAGTTGGAAGGGACCTTAAAGATCATCAAGTTCCAACCCCCCTGCCATGGGCAGGGACACCTCTCACTACAGCAGGTTGCTCAAAGCCCCATCCAGCCTGGCCTTAAACACTTCCAGGGATGGGGCCTCCACAACTTCCCTGGGTAACCTGTTCCAGTGCCTCACCACCCTCACAGTAAAGAACTTCTTCCTAATATCTAATCTAAATCTCCCCTCTTCCAGTTTAAAACCATTACCCCTTGACCTATCACTAGACTTCCTGACAAAGAGTCCCTCTCCAGCTCTCCTGTAGGCTCCCTTCAGATACTGAAAGGCTGCTATCAGGTCTCCCCGGAGCCTTCTCTTCTCCAGGCTGAACAGCCCCAGCTCTCTCAGCCTGTCCTCACAGGAGAGGTGCTCCATCCCTCTAATCATCTTAGTGGCCCTTCGCTGGACCTGTTCCAACAGTTCGATGTCCTTTCTATGTTGAGGACTCCAGAGCTGGACACAGTACTCCAGGTGGGGTCTCACAAGCGCAGAGTAGAGGGGGAGAATCACCTCCCGTGCCCTGCTGGCCACGCTTCTTTTGATGCAACCCAGGATACGGTTGGCTTTCTGGGCTGCCAGCGCGCACTGCCGGCTCATGTTGAGCTTCTCATCCATGAGCACTCCCAAGTCCTTCTCCTCAGGGCTGCTCTCCAGCCATTCTCTGCCCAGCCTGTATTTATGCCTGGGATTGCCACGTCCCAGGTGTAGGACTCTGCACTTGGCTTGGTTGAACTTCATGCCATTTGCATTAGCCCACCTCTCAAGCCTGTCCAGGTCCCTCTGGATGGCATCCCTTCCCTCCAGTGTGTCAACCGCGCCACCGAGCTTGGTGTCATCGGCAAACTTGCTGAGGGTGCACTCGATCCCACTGTCCATGTCTCCAACAAAGATGTTAAATAGCACTGGTCCCAGTACTGACCCTTGCGGGACACCACTCGTCACTGGCCGCCACGTGGACATTGACCCATTAACCACAACCCTTTGAGTGCGGCCATCCAGCCAGTTCCTTATCCACCGAGTGGTCCATTCATCGAACCCGTGACTCTCCAATTTGGAGACCAGGATGTCATGCGGGACAGTGTCAAATGCTTTGCTTAAGTCCAGGTAGATGACGTCCGTTGCTCTGCCTTTGTCCACCAAGTTCGTGGCAGTATCGTAGAAGGCCATCAGGTTTGTCAGGCAGGATTTGCCCTTGGTGAAGCCATGTTGGCTGTCTCCAATCACCTCCTTATTTTCCATGTGCCTTAGCAGAGATTCCAGGAGGATCTGCTCCATGATCTTGCCAGGCACAGAGGTGAGACTGACTGGCCTATAGTTTCCGGGGTCCTCTTTTTTTCCTTTCTTGAATATCGGGGTTATGTTCCCCTTTTTCCAATCTGCAGGAATTTCACCAGACTGCCACGATTTCTCAAATATGATGGAAAGTGGCTTCGCAACTTGGTCCGCCAGCTCCTTCAGGACCCGGGGATGAATTTCATCAGGTCCCATGGACTTGTGCACTTTCAGGTTGTTCAGGTGGTCTCGAACCTGATCTTCTACTCTACTGTGGGCAGTTCTCCATTCTCAGAGCCCCTGGTTTTACCTACTGTGACTTGGACAGTGGAGTTAGAGCCCTTGCCAGTGAAGACTGAGGCAAAAAAGTCATTCAGTACCTCAGCCTTACCCATATCCTGGGTGGCCAGGTCTCCCGTTTCCTTCCGGAGAGGGCCCACAGCCTCCCAAGTCCTACCTTTTTCCATAGAGATGGAGAGATTGACATGAAAAGTGATGGTCTATAGATGATCGTCTGTAGAACTGGAATTCCTGAGGACTCATGGCAGCTTACAGTTAGATAAGGCAGAACACCTGCAATTTACTAGATCTTTAATAACTGAGCCATAAGAAAGTGGCTGCACCCTGTGTAACTGAACATTGCATTTTTTCATATTAGTTGAAGGAAAGAGGCTCTGAAGACCACTACTAGCATTACCATAGAATACTGAATAGGTTCCAATATAAATATAACTAATGTTCATATCTATCAATTCAATTTAAGACTAATTCTATCCCAGACAGGCATATACCTTGTCAAAACCTTTGTGAATTTGTCCATAAATGGAGTTCTTTCCTTTTTTTCTATGATACTGTAGTTTAAGATACTCAGGCATATTCTCAAATGCTCTTCTGAAAACACAAGTCTACTAGAATAGCCTGTCTAATACAAATTCTTTGAAGGTTTATCCATCTAATACACAAAAGCCACTCTGGTTCTTGCCAGCACAACATACTTATTTATCAGTTCAACTCTTTATTATGTCTACAAGTGTTCAGTTCTAAAGCTATAGTTATGAGTTCACTATGTGAGGCCTTTTTAAACATTAGCATCGTATTTGCCAGCTTCCATTTCCCCTGTAATGAGGCTGTTCATACAACCTGCTCAACAATTGGTTATATAATGTCATTAATCTATCAGCACTTTCACACCAAGCTCTTTACATCCTTCATAAATCTCAGATTCAAATACTTATTTCCCCTTGAGCTACTGAGCTAATATCACTCATCAGCCTTAACCAATCTGTATCTGAGTTGATTCCACAAACATTTTCATACCAACAACAAATCCTATACTCAGAGTTGATAACTTAATAAATCAGCGTTTCTACCCTCCTGTATCTGCTGTTTAAATCAAAACCCTGAGGGCATTAGCTGTCTGTGTCCCCTATAATGCTAAACACAATCAGAAATTACTGTATGTCTTTCATTAGTTTGCTCATCACTGCAATTTTTCTCTTGAACTACTTTATACACATCACCTTCTGTATTACATGGCACTTTTATTTTAATCCTAAAGACCCTAGAATACAAACACAAACCTTAACATCAGCAAAGGTTAATTCCTGAAGCAAAAAGCTTGGTTTATTAGCAGTCATCTCACAGAATATCTAGCTATTTTCATTTTCATTCTTGCAGACAGACATAAATAGCCTTCCCTCTCAAACTGTTCCCCTCAAAAAGTACCTTACGATCCTCAGGCAATGTTTTTAAGACGAGGACTGTCAAACTGTACATGTATCAGTAAGCCGTGTGTTCGAATTAAAAACCACAGATTACTAAAATAAAAACCAAATTTTGTGTAGATAATGAAAAACATAGAAATGCTATGCAAAGAACTATTCACACAGTTTTACTCTCTACTAAACCAAGCACTGATCTCTCTCTTACTAGTGGCATTCATGTAATTTTACTATTTTGAGATAGATTACGGGATTTAATCCAGATGAAAGGCAAAAAGCAAGCAGACCAGCAAAACAAGTAGTTGCATAAGAATCTATCACCACCTTTGAATCACAAAAGTTTTAAATAGAGATTTTGGGACAAATAGATATTGTAAGTAGAAGCAAAGTACTGTACAACAGCCACAGATGTGTTAGTATCCCGAAGAACCAATACAAAGCTGCATCCATTGATCCCTTTAGGTATTACCGTCTAAGAGGGACAGCCAGAAGTGAAATATGAGAGTAACAATATTGACCAAAGGATAAGGTGTATCTTCAATGAATAGGCAAATGACTCAGTGTAACAACTTGAGTTTCACTTTTTTCTTCTGGGACAGTGTCTAATTTCCCCAAGTCAAGCTCTTGATGACAATGATGATTATTGTTGTTGCTGTTTTTCCCATCACTTTTCTATGCCACAGAAGTTCTTTCACCAATTAAACTATGAGCTTCAAAGTCACTTTTAAATAACTCCTACCAATATGGCAAGCAGGCTCAGTACTTTTTCCCCTCTAGTTAACAAGCTATGAAGTTGATACAAGCATTTAACTATTAATTTTGCTGGCAAATGACTGCCTTATTCTCCATGTCAAAGATGCAGCTGGGGGAGGAAACTGAAGCTGCATGCATAATCAATTATTATAAGGTATGCATGTAAAAGCTTCCCACCTACTCTGAATTTAGAAAATATTTGCCATATTTACTACAGAAGCGTACCAAAAGTGACTAGGAGGGAGATGCAAACTTACGTAGACCCTAAACCCACACAACCTTAATACAATGGAACTAATTTAGAAGGCTGTGCCCAGCTGTAGGAAAACACTGTGCTCAAGAATTCAACGTGCATATTACAAATATATTTTTCAATTAAATCTGTGGGGTTTTTTCTCATGGTAAAGAAAACCTCTTTGTGTGAGGGCTCATTCTTCTTTAAAAAGGAATGATTAATAGAAAATATTCTCCAATTATACCAAAATCAAATGCCAATGAGGAATGTACTCTGTTTTATGCCATGTACTGTGTACGGGAATTCTTATATTCACAATTGGTGTTCTTTCACAATTGTTGTAAAAGGACTAAAACTTATCCACAGGGATGAAATTATACCAAGAATTTATTTTATCAGGTAGATTAACAAATTCAATAGCTCAAGGTTAAACCATGCAGTGTACCTCTGATGCTCTGCAATCATCTTTTTATTGCCACTACAAAAAAATGCATGCATAATTCACACAACTAAATCAGATGTGCAACTGCATCACACTCAAATCACCAGCTCCAAGAGCTGCACAAATATACATGTTCTATTCCTGGTGGTTTCAAACATCAAATTCAAATGCCCTGTATGTTTTATTTGTGTTACTTTGCATTGTTTAAAAGGCACGGATTTCTTCCTGTTCTGTAGAGCACTCTGGCATTCAGAGGAATCCAGGCTACTCAGATTCCCTACTATTGCAGACTGGTTCAGAAAATGCACAAAACAGTTATCACTGCAACATAGTATTTTATGATATGTATTTAGAAACATAGTAATATGTACAAATAATGTTATTTATTTATTCCTTCTCCCAGCCTAAAAGGTGTTCAGCAAAAAAGGTCTAGCAGTAGCTCTGCATTCTCAGTGCAGGATATACTCCAGGAAAGTTTATATATAATGCACTTCCCGATAATAGAGATTATCCAGATATTTCTGTAGAACAGGATTACAGGCTGTTGAGCACCCAGCATGAACAGAGGAATACATTGCCACATTCAGCATCTTCCCTCAAAACCTAAAAGTAGTCTGAGTGGCATGTAAAACTCTCAGGGTTTGGCTGAGGAGCTAGTGTATATGTAGAAAACTAAATTAAATCCTAAATCAACTCTCCCTCTCATTGGAAGTGTGCAGAAAAACTGTGCTTCTGATTTCTTTTCTTACACCTCTAAGGTTCTGATTGCCAACCCTCAGCTTTACTCCATTTTCCCATAGCAGTGGGAAATATTTAGAGGCATTTTTCAAACTTTTCTGATGAAGGATTCTTCTGCTTCTTTCTAACTGGCCTCAAAGACTGCTCCCAGTCACTGGGGTAGGTGAAGAATGACAAGTTAGAGCCATTTGTCATTTTTTAAAAAATGATATAGCTATAAATTTGGTTTTAATCTTGTTTTGGTGATTTTCTTTTTTATTACATCCTAAATCCATGAATTACAACAGTAGTAGATACACATGTCAGTTGGGACAGAACCAAGCATTGTAATGGTATTTGGATAATCCACTCTGCAGGAATGTTCATTATTCTTCCTGAGGTTTCACAAGAGTTCCCTGGCATAATACTGCTACAGCTGCTTTACAGTCTAATGTTATTACAAGGTCTGATTCAAAGATAATGTCTGCTAGAGGAATCTGGCAGGGAGTAGAGTCCTAGGAAAATCCTTGTGATGCTAAGGTGTAACTAATGGAGACTGAACTGCTGAAAAAATTGAGGGTAGTAACAGCTATTTGTTTTGCATTTTGCAAGAAGAGATCTTTGTTATTTCTTAGAACAAAAATCACACAAATTCAATATACTTTTTCTGGAAACCTTATCATTTTTCTAATCAAAATAAATTGTAAAAAGTAATAAAAAAAATAAACAAGGTCTAATCTCTACCTTTTCCATAGTGCAGAAATGGTCCAAAATCATTGCCATTTTCTTCCAGTACTTCTCTTATCTACATTTTCAGATTGAGGAGAACATCAAAACTGCAGAAGAGCAAGAACTAGGAAGCAGCTATTATCTACAGTAGCTGTTACAAGAGAATAAATAATGTGTAGTCATTAGCATGAGCCAGCTCATGAACTAGCTTTATCAGCAAACATTAAGGAATCCCTTTTGCTGACATGAATGGAGTCAATATAGCTTAGCAAACGTAACATATTTGTCTATATTGTATATCTGTAAGCGAGATTTGATCTGTATTATTGTTAGTATTGCCTGAGTTGTTAGTGTGTGCCATATGAGTTCTCAGATATTCTAGACAGAACTCTCTTTCAGAACAAAAATATCCCCTAATTAAGTGCTTATTACCTAAGAAAAGAAAATGGGAAAGAAAAGGAGATATTTAGGTATGGTTCATATTTGCATGTATTTTTGTCCTATCACCCTTCCTTATTCTATAAGGAGTCTGGACTTCAGGGGTGAAAAAATAAAATTTAAAAAAAAAAAAAAAAGGCAACGCTGCACCAGGAAGTCATGCTGCCTCTTATTCCAAAATACTATAATCTCCAAAAACTGTCAGTCCAAGTAGCTGGATAAGAAATTAGAACATGTGTGGGTGGATTCCTTCCTCCAGCCTGAATTAATTAAAAATTATTGTTTGCTGTCTTATTTTTAAAAAAAACTTTGGAACAGGTTAAAGAACCACAGTTCTGACTTTCATATTTCAAGCCTTATAAGAAAGACTCCTGTAAAAAAACTTGTAGAAGGGAAAAATTAATAACAAGGAGTTTAAACACAAAGTGCATCTTATGTTTTTATTTGTTGCTTGGAGAAATTTACGCATTCTTGTACAAGACCTGCCTCATTCAGTTTGGCTGTGGTTATTTCAAGTTGAAGTGCGTACACAAAAAGCACACCAATTCATGTCTCCAGCCAGTCTGGACAATTCCACCAATTTCTAATACCTAAGGTTGGTCCTTAATTACTGTTTTCCTTTCTCACATTCTAAACCTGAAACACGTATTAATACCTTCTGCTTTCACTTTCTCAATCAGTTATTAAACTATAAGAAAATAATACAGACAACAACTTTGAAGTAAAAAGTTAAGAGTGATCACAACATATTTTTGAGAGCAGTATCTCCCAGAATTTTGGGGCTCGTTAATCCAAATTGATCGGGCAGCACTAAATTCTCCTAAAACAGTTTCTAGAACTGATCAATATCAGTCTTGTATACATAGATTTTTTTTAAAATAATAAAAAAGAAACAAAAATCCTAATTTCCAGATCAGCAAAAGTTTATCTGCAAAAACATTACTAAAAGAATGTATGAAAAAAGCATATAGAAGGAATGTAAAAAGGGTATACATAGAACGTACTATACTGCCATACACATTCAGTGAACAAGCCTTGTTACCTGTTATAGAATCCTGAAATTGAAAAACTCCTTTTTTAAAAAAATATACACAGAATTTTACACATTGTAAGATGCCTACCCTCCACAACAGACACATTCTTCTTCACATATAAGCTCTACATATGTTGATTAACCAGACTGAATGGACTAGATAATGTCTGAATTCTACCTTTCCTCACATGGAAGAGAAAGTACTTCGAGGCTCTTTCTCTCAAATAGCCATTGATTTTCAGTGATTATCTTAAGGATTTCTACATTGCTTTCAAATTTGATATTGGACAACAGCTTCAAAATTTATTTACATAAGAACAAGCTGATAAACAGAACAATCACCTAAGCTGTTGTCAGGAAAGCAGAACACAAATTTACCAACATTATTCTTTCCAATACCACCTAAATAATTTACAAGCACCACTCTCCAAAGTCAGCAGAATGTTTTGAATGGTTAAATGCCATCAACCATGATGGAAGTGGAATCTATATCATGATTAGAGCTGGGGGGTTTGGTTATTTTTGAAAACTGACCTTAGTCCAAAGAGGTCCAGACGAAGAAATGAGACTTGAATTTTGCTTCACCAGATTACATTAACAAAGCATCTGGGGCTTTGTCTCCAGAAATAGAGAATCTAAGTCCACACAACATTCTTCAATCTTAATTTGTGAAATATGTCCCTTTATGCTCTCTCGACTTTTGAGAGTACAGTGTACAATATGCACACATATATGTATATGGGAAGGAATCTTGTAACTCCTCATTTTCATGAGATAACGCAGAGAGAACAGTTTTGAACTAAACTCTGAAAACTCATTTAAAAAACCTACACCTACAGACAGACTTAAAAATATTAAGCAACCTGCCACGGTGCATTGCCTAACAGACTGGCACCAGCCATATTCGCTAACACTAGGTTGACGTACACCTCTCATTTCTCTTTCGAGTGAGAAATTTCACTTTGACTTTATAAGCATCCTATATACATCACCTCTTGGAGTCAACTTACACTTCCGATTTGTGAGATGCTAAGAAACACCTGTACTCCATGAGTTATCTCCACTGATGTCAGCAGCTGACACCACAGATCAAGTTACTGTGCCGTGTATGTTCCTTAGCCCCGTCCCTACTATTCACACCTTTCACAGACACATAGCTTCAGTTCTCTCCCATGATAGATCTTTTAATAAAAGGATGAATCCTTCAAGATCAAAAGCAAGTTTTTTATTCCTTTCTAAGCTAGCACTACTACTCTCACATTCCACAGGAAAGAGGATGAACCAAGGTTCGAGATTCAGAAAGAACATTATATAGCACTTCAGTAAGTTTGCCTTAACTGCAAGTTATGCATACCCTTAAGAAACACTGTTACAGAACGCATGTGCCTTTCTGGTTCTGATTCTGCCATTTTCTGAGCCACTCTACATGACTGCTTAGTGTTCAAACTACAGAAGAACAAATAACGTGTAGCTGAAAAAAAAAAAAAAGAAACCCACCCACTTAAAATTAACTCCATGTTGCTGACGACAGTAAATTTTCTACTAACTTAAAAAGTAATTCAAAAAAAGAACCAATCAAAAACAAAAAAACAGAATTACAGACTGTTCTCGTTTTTGAGGTGCAAAATGTTCTTGAACTGTTCTGTTCTAAAAAACAACATGGGAATTCATTGTGATGTCTCAAATACTGTTTTTCAAAGCATTGCAGCTCCGTTACATAATTTTCTCCACAGACATCCGACTGGTGCAAACAATTAGAAAGCAATACTTACCATCCAATGTTATGGTTATTACCAAATAACTACTAAGTGGAAAAACAAAAATTGTATGTCTAAAGGTATAAACCATGGCTCTAGTAACATTTTTGTACACAATAAAAATCCCCTAGGACTTCAGTGAAGTCAGACTTTTCAATCTTTTTGCATTAGAAAGGAGTTCATTACCTCTTTGCCTGTGCAACACACTGGTATCTACACAGTACTAGCACCTCCTAGCAGCTGTAACAGATCTTAGAAAGAAATTTAGAAGGCAGTAAATGGCTTAAAAATTTCGCAGGCCAGCAGCTGAATTCAACTGTGACGTTTAGAAGGTCCCATCATCACATTATTAACATTTAATCAAAAGTCCTAGTGCTCCTCACCGACTTAACAGAACTCAGTTATAACATTATACCAACAATACAGCAGATGAACGCCCAAGACCCCTTCTAATTTAAAAGGAAAATAAAGATCATATCCCTCACTGCAGAGGTTAAAAAAACCCAAGAAAGGACATTCTCCAGAAGTGTCTGTGTGTGTATGAGAGACAGAATATTAAAAGAAATGCCAAATCAGTGTTTTTCTAGATGAAAAATGAATTAGCTGGCAGGGGAAAAAAAGGAAAAAAAAAAAGGCAGGAGGAAAATGCATGATGTACTATATCTTACGTGCTCCACTTTAAAACTCTCAGTCTTCAGTGTTTACCAATAAGTCATCATCTAAACATAGTCTAATTCTGGATGAGTTTTTATCTAGACAGATAGTTGATCAACTGTCATTTATCCTCACACAGTAAAATTAGTATTAAGGAGTCGGCTGCTGGAGACACTTTTTTAATGAAATGGCAGTGCACCATGTTTTCCAAAGTAAACCTAAAAAATCCTAATCCAAAGTGTTCAGCATATAGTGTGACATCAAGGCCAAGTAGAAGCTAGCTGTTATTCCAGTGGCTTTAATTAGTTCTATTTTAACACACCCATGGTATCTCCTTATGAATTCTTTTTAGCAAGGCTAAAAATGTAAAGAGCAGCAAACGCAGGCACCAGAAGGAATACTGCGAGCTGAAGAATGGTTTAAGGATTTCCTATGAGAGCTGATACCTTTAATAAAGTGTATTTCTCCCATATCTGTACATCACCCTTTCTGATATTTCCGCATAACACTAATTGAAAAAGCAAACAAACAAAAAGCTTAGTGTCAACACACCTAGGGAAGATGATTGTATGTGCAAGTCATTGACTACTTGTGCAGGATACAATTGATTCTCTTCCCATCCGAGTCGTGATTAGTTTTTAACACCGAGAAAAGTGTTGTTACCGGGTAAGCGCATCAAATTGTCACCTTGAGTAAAAGCAGCCCGAGCAGCCCGCGTTTGTTTCAAGGCAGCCTACCAAGCGTTCCCGCATCAGAGAGATTAGGGCCAAGAGACGGGCCCGACGCGGGGGGAGGACAGCCAGCAGCTTAGCTTGCAGAAAACGTGACGCTTCGGGGACCGGGACCTGTCCTCCGGCCGTCCCTAAACTATAGTCACAGCACGTATAGTCGGCCCCTCCGTGTTCAGTCACGACGCAGCTCATCTGCCTCACTCGGAACCGTGACTTTGCCTCTCAACGAAAGCCTGTGTGAGCGCTAACGGGGAAGAGCGAGCAGGAGACAGACTGTAACGGGGGGGCGCCCCGCCGGGACCCCGGCAGCAGCGGGCGCGCCAGCGGGGCGGCCGCCGCTCGGCGGGGCGGGAGCCGGCGCCGCAGAAGCCCTCCTCGGCCCGGCCGAGGTACCAGCAGCGATGGTGCCCCGCCAGCGCTCCCCCGCCGAGCCCCCTCTACGGGCTGAGGGTCGCTTGTCACTCTCGGTCCCTGTCCCCCCCCGACCCTCCCGTCACCAAAAGGGCTCCCGAGCCGGTGGCAAGGTCGCCTCCCCCTCTACGTCCTCCGCGACCCCGGCCGGGGCGAGTGAGGAACGGGCTCCCCGCTCCCCTGTACCTCTTTGCGCCGGCGGCGGCGACGGCAGCGGCTGGCCTCGGCCGCCGAGCGCCGCCAGGAGCANNNNCGCCAGGAGCAGGAGGAGCGGCAAACTTTCCCGTGCCATGGCTCCCGGGCAGCCCAGCTGCTGGCTCGTCCCGCCCCGGGCCAGCCAGGCGAGTGAACCGCCGCCGCCCGCGGGAGGAGAGGAGACCCCGGTGCCCCGTGCAGGCGGCAGAACACACCCCTCCCCGCCCCCCTTCCCGCCCCACCGCCCCGGGACGCNGTGCCGCGGCGTAACGGGCGCTGCCGCTGAGGCGAGCGGCAGGAGCGGCTTCCTGGGGGTCGGGGGGAGCCCGCGCCGGGCCTCCCTGGAAACTGCCTGGCGGCTTAAAAGCGAAACGTTCGTCGCGTTATGCCGGAGATGTAAAAAGACCTGTACTGTGGGAAAAACAGAGCGGGGGGGGGGAAGCTTTCTGGGTAAGCATTCTGCAAACTAGAGTCGCAAATAAGCCAAATACATTCTTTTCCTGCTGTGTCTGGAAGTAGTATGTCAGCGCTAGCCGCATGCAACGGGGAGAAAATCCAGGTTAGCTGCATAAAAGAAAAAATAGCGTTACATTAAAATGAAACGCTGATTAAAATCTATTGCGTGGTTTTCCTAAAGAAAAAAAAAATTACATTAAAAAAGCCAATAAAACCGATCTTGATAATGGAAGGAGGTGAACAGCAAGGCTTCCAACGCAAGGCTGCGTGTAAGCATGCTGAAGAAATACGTAACAGACAGCTGAATAAAGAGAGCTGGGCCGCACTGGGGGTGTTTCGGCACAAAAGCATAGAAATCAGATGGCGCTGGCAGCCAGTTTCGCACCGCCGTGGTCACCCCTGCACCTTCACGGGTCTCGCTGCAGGGTGGACGTTCTTGGCGTTTCACACAGAGCCCAAGCAACGTCCCGTCTTCCTTGACGTAAGTACTTCAGCATGGACACACGCAGACACATCTCCCCTTGCTGAAGCCAGCGCTGATCAAGGCTCGGGGTAAGTACATGCAAGCTTGGGTTCGATGCGTTGTCTGGTTTAGCTCTCAAACCACAGCCCTTTCTGTTCGTAAATTTGTCTGTTGCTCCCAACCCGAATTCAAGGAAGGCGACATTTTTGCGTACAATAGACTGTTACATCCAGCAACACAGCCGGCTTGTTTCTCCCACTGTCATCCCGCCCTGAGCAGGCTCCTTCTTTCTCTTCACAGTGACTGCTCACGTTTGAGGTTTCACCCCGGATGGCCGGGGCTCTGCTGCTGGGATTGCTGTTACTGGACACCCGTTGCTTCCGCGGCCTTCTAGAAACTGCTCCCCCAGTACAGGGCAGCAACAATAATGCTCTTATATGGCTCGGCCATTTGTCACTCGTAAGTCAATGGAAAATACTTCGGTCCTCTTGCCAAGAGATGATGTAGTGGCCTTCTGCACTTCTTACCAGGAAACCCAAGTTCAGGGTTCATCTTGATGGTTTTCATCTTGTAAACTATTTGCTTTGTTGTGGAAGTCTACATAGTGTAGTATATAAACAGTATATACGTACTACATACATAGTATATAGTAAGTATATACATAGCTGTGAGGGATGGAGAGGGAGACCGTATTTATAACACTATCCACAGTTTTTTCACTGTCACAATTTAGACCATAAAGTATTTCCATACAAACAGTACAGTCACTAATTTCTGCTGGATGCTTCTCTTCCTGCAATTCCCTTCCTTCACGCAAAAATGCTGACTGCAATCAATTGTGGATATATACAAGAAGAATAAGCTAGCGAATTGTTAAGGGCAATAAATAAAGTAAAACCACTTTGCCCCAAGTATATGACTGTAACTTGGAGAATTCAGTGCCAGTTTTATAGGTAGGGATTTGACTACATCTACAACAGTTTGATTCTAAAAATGCATTTATTGGTTGAATTAGGCCAAGCGTAGTGGCAGCTGCTGCATAAAAGCCATACTAACATGAGTTGTGTACTCCCCCAGCTGGAGGAATTCTTTCCAGGGCTCCGAACGCTGCAAGCACTTCTGATGAGTTTGAGGTAATACTCTAGAAGCGGATTGTAGAAACCGAAAGTGAGATGTGAAGGCAGGATCCTCTGCTGCTGTATGTAAAGAAGGTCTTGTCACATCTTGGGTAGTAGGCTCCGATGTGGATTCATCACTTACCGGTGCTGAAATGGGTTATAGTTTTAATTTTATGTTCAAAACTGTCTTAACAACCTTTTTATTCATATCCAAAGATGACTCAAATTCACTCTTGTCAATGCTGGTTTTTTTCTGTGTGCCAGCTGTCATGTAATTGCTGGAGATGACTGGCTAAGGGAGAAGAGTTCAAACACTGATTGTGGGGTTTTCCTTTTGTTTGAATGGCCTTTCTTGCCTTTGCGGCTTCTCAGGTTGCTGTTAGTCTCAAAACCAAAAGCTAATACTTTTTCAGTGCCTGTCCCATTATGTTTTCCTCTTCTTAGGTATCTGCAAAATATCTCCATGACTCATGGATTATTAAGATCAACAGCAGATTGGTTGTAGGGGTCCCCTACTTCCCCAAATATCAATATTACACCGATATTAAACCCAACATATGTTATTTACCTGATCTTTTCTTCGAATCAGCTTTTCCTGCTGTTGAGCCTGTATGGTCTTTAATGTGAGATGGCGTTGTAAGAACTCGGCCTGCTTTCAGGTCAGCTGCGCTGTTGTCATTCCCGGGTACCTAATCGCCAGTCAGAGTCAACACTGACCTCTCTAACTGTACACCAGAGCTATAAACTTTAATAGTTTGGGGACGCAGAGGGCCAGATATGCCAGGATAACCTACTGGCTTACTAAATCAACAACATTTTTCACATCTGAACCACCGGAAATAATTTCATGCTATAAATAATTTCATGCTGTAAAAGGCCAAGCCATGTCAAGGAGCGTCAAGAGGGGGCTGCTCCGAAAGGGGAGGCAAGTTGGAGGGAGGCAGGGCAGTGGCCTCACTAACAGGTCCTGATGCCACAGTAGCTGAATGCAGGAAGAGCAGGTCTGGTGATGATAACCGGGATCAGCCAAGAGTCCAGATCTCCAGACAGGTTCATAGTGAGCAGACAGACCTGAGGTCAAGCTGGGAAGTCATGACTGTAAATCAGGGTCAGGATCAGAGAGGTACAAAGCAAGGCAGAGGTGTAGCTGTAATGTAGCGCAGGCAGAGACTGAGGGCAAGGGCTTGAGCTTAAATGCAGCACGCACTCCTTAAATGCAGGGAGGCACCAAGAAGGTTTCTCCAAGCTCTTTGTCACACATCAAATATGTCACCACTGCCTGACACAAGGTTACATGGCTGTGCCAGGTCAGAGCACAGGCAGACAGACCCACAGGAGTGGGGAGAAGAGGCTGCAGAGCCTGTAGGTGCACTCAGGGGCTTGACAAGCTGGACAAAATGGAGATAGATATGAAGATTTTTAGGTATAGTCCTGGCTATAGGGGCAATAACAACAGTGTGTACTGAGGTGAGAACTGCTGGGCTGAAAGACGTGAGTCAAATCAGCTAAGGACTCATCTGGGAACCGATACCACTTAATATTTTCATGACATTTGCATAAAAATGAGAGAGGTATTAATGAATTTTGCTGGTAAAATAAGGTTGTGGAAGACCAACGTATACATTATAAATGTATATGTTTATGTATACATATATACATTGTGAATTTATAGAATTTTTGTTCTCAATGGCTGAAGTAATAGAAAACTGAAAAATACTAAATACTACAATATCCAGGGTCAAGCACATAAGGACTAACAACAGTCTTATATGAGAATTCACAACGGAGAATATAACCTGAAATTCCTGTGTGGAAGTCAGTGAGTCACAAGGCATTTTCGAGTCACCAGAGTGATGCAGCTATGAAATAAGCAAGTAGTACCCAGGTTACATAATGCTTAGATCAGATGAAGTATTTCCAGGGAAGATATAAAAATTAATGCTGTCATACTCTTGCATCCCACCTAGGATATCATAGGGAATTATCATCACCTATGTTCAAGAAGAATTAAGTTGGACATAAAGGAGGCAGAGGCCTCTGGGGAATGGAGAGCTTATCTGAGACACATAGATGAGAAGAGTTTGATTTGTTTAACCTAGGAAAATAAGATGTGAGACAGTTCTAAGCATGTCAGGGATGTTAATGGATGGAATTGTCACAAAAGGAAATGAGCATAAGCAAGAAACAAATCAGTATATGCTGGAAAACTGGAAAACGGTTTCTATTCATTAGGTGTGGAAAAAGTCTTCTGTTAGGAGAGCAGAGGAAGAAAATTTAATTGATTTAGAAGTAGGTCTTAGCAGATTTATGGAAGTAGTTCCATGACAAACTGGTCTGCAAAAGGCAGGAGGAATGGATTTGATGACCTGTGCAACCCTGTCCTATGTTAAGAGGACTGTAATCAAAGGATAAAGCAAATAAACATGAAAAGAGGTTTAAAGTATAGAGAGAAGAATCAAATACAGCACTTAGCATGAGTTGAAATGTGTGAATCGCAACAATCAAAGAATTAACCCATTTTAGGGGCAAGGTGAGACATGGTCTGTGATTTGGACCCAAGTCAGGAGGAACCAGAGATATCCTCGTGCCGGGGCTGTGTTCATCCAAAGCAGGTATGAGGGAAGGGGCTGGCAAAAGACAAGACAAAAACAGACAAGGGATAAAGAAATGATATATGTGACTTAGTATCAAAGCAGGGAACAGAATTCAAGATCAAAGTCAACAAAGGAGTCATGAAGAAAAGGAAGAATCTAACACTGATAGAAAGCCGTTCTTCTGACACCCTCTGTTGCTGGGGTCACGGGGTATTTTCAGCTGAAAGGCTGATATGCTAGCAGATGCAGGTAACTGTAGGTCAGGAAAGTAGTCCTGTATTATTAAAGAGGGAAAGAAAGGAAAAACAATCGAAAGAACAGGAGGAGACCAGGAGATCTAGGTAATAAAGAGAGGGTAGATATGATAATTTGCCAGGAAAGGCTGTGAAGAGAAGGATGACAACAGTAGCAGTCATTGCATCCTCAAGAGGATACAGTACAAGAGCAGAGTTGTTACAGTTTGATGAGCTACAAATGGCATCAGGACAGAGGTCATTTCAGAATGGAGCTCATTTTGTTTCAAACCCTCCATTTTGCCTTGCTCACCACCCCTGTCAGACTATGAATCTCATCTAGCCAACCCACCTACCACCATTATTTTGTATTAACTCTTACTAAGGTAAATTCTCATCTGTTAATACCTTGCTATTGGTACTTATGCATAAGGAAGAGATAGGAGTCATGGTCTTGCCTGCTACTGGATTCTGTGTGCCATTTGTAAGCGCCACTCATTTCTTGTCTTGACTTCTAATAAATTCCTTTTAAGCCATTTTCCTTTCTGACAATGCTGCTATTTTGAGTGGTTTTTCTTTTAATTTTGGTCCTGTGAGAAAGAAACAATTTGGAGAGCAATGGCAGCAACATTATGTTAGCTTATGTTTAGCTAAGAATATGAAGCAGAAAGCAAATAGAGTTGCTCAGCCCATAATTAATTTTTACAACCAAAGCCTTTATATACTCTCCATAAATAATATACCTGTTGCAAAGCATTTTGTGGCTCTATTTTCAGAGAATTGGATAGCTGCCAAAAAAGATTTACTGATTTTAGTAGCTACTCATTACAAAAAACCTAGAACTTACTCTGAAATGACATATAATTCTTCAGTTTTAGGATACATTTAAAAATAGTCTCTATCATTCATTTATTTAGGAGGTGTGTTGCTTGTGAGTAACTGCCAAAATTGTTAGAACCGATTAATAAAAAGAGTTAACATCTACTAATTTTGCCCTGAAGTATAAGTTTGCCTCTCATGGAAGAGAGATGAGGATTGTTTGGCTGAATCATCAGTGTGGGTTTTATGTTTCCCTGCCAGGCGTTAATGAATTGTAAAAAATAAAAATTAAATAATAATAATGAAACAGAAGATTAAACCAATTCTGTAGAATTATATTGACTTGCCGTCCTAAAAATGGATATTACTGCAAAACATGCAGGCAAGGAGAGAAACAGATGGATGATATCTGACAAATAAAATTTCCAGATACTGCCCCATCTGTTTCCTTCTGCACATTTCAGCTAGAAGCTTTTTAGCATTATAGGGTTGCTTAGGTGATACTCCTCTTTGCAATGACGTCACACCCAAAGACTAGCAAAAGCAGGTTGATGCAGTAATCTGAGAGCAAGGATCAGTTAACTAGATTATTACCAATTTATATCCTCAAAAATACAGGCATTAAATTTCCCTCTTTTATAATGGAAAGATTTTATCTTCAAGAAATTGTAAACTCTTTGGTTTGCTTCGGAAATTGTTTTCCAGAAATAGTAAGACCAGCAAAATCAGAGAAAAGAATCAAAACGTGTGGAAAATGTTGCTTCACATGGATAGTAAAAGAGGTGTCCTTACAAGTACATTGGAGACATTAGGTCATTGTCAGTTAAGATGTGAGGAGTTCCTGATGATCTCCTGTAGATTTGAAGGCTATATTACTTTATCTGGTAAAATCTAAATTTTTAGCTCCTCTGCTTAAGTTTTAGGTTTTCTTCACTTCCTGGTACATTCCTAAACACAGTTTATTTTTCCTCTCTGAGACTCTCAATTACTTTATTTATGAAAGAAAAATGTGTATTGCTACATTTTACAAAAACCGGAATTCATTAACTCAGAAGTATCATGGCCCTAAGGAGAATAACCATACAGACTATCCAAAAGGCAACACAGTCCAGACACCTGTCACTGGCTTCAAGGAATTAAAATGGGCATTAGTCTAGCAAAGTATTTAAAGAAAGGTCTTTCATCACCTGGGTATTCATGGAGACAACTGAAA
Source organism: Chionis minor (assembly GCA_013398295.1). Lineage (NCBI taxonomy): Eukaryota > Metazoa > Chordata > Aves > Charadriiformes > Chionidae > Chionis > Chionis minor. The sequence continues at coordinate 118,713 of VZSF01000109.1, read as the reverse complement.
TGAGTGTGAAGTGTTAGAATCAGTGAAACGAGTTACATGGTTAAATTTACAGACATGATTACATCTTACTGAGCTGGCTGTATTGTGGTTTGATACGCTAAGGAAATAATTGAAGCTGATGACAATTTTGACTTAGAATAGAAAAGCCTGTCACTAACAAGGAAGGAAGGAAGGGAGGGAGGACTCTCGAATCCCTTAAACTACTATTGAGTTTTTCTCAGCCGATTTATTCTCAAATGTAAAGGGCGAAGGAAGAGATCTTTAAAGGGTTCTTCCATGCAGCTGCTCTGCAAAGTGACAGATACTAAGTGTATTCTTACCTATTTTGATGACAAGTCTATCTGTATACGTTGTTAATTAGGAAAACCTGGAGAATATTCTAAAAGAGTAGTGAAGGTCACTTTTTCTGTCAAATTACATATTTGTATACACAGACAAAAGGGACAGAACTGCTTCATTTAAGCTGTACCATAATTTTCCATTCAATATAGAAGTCTCCAGATCTCATTCACAGCCTTAAAACTGGGTTTTTAGAAGTAGCTGCAGAGTAAATATTTTGTGACTGACTTGAGTTTTAGTTCTTATTTCTGGAGTAAAAAATGTGAAACTCCAGAAACTGGAAATACACAAAAGGAGGACATTTGAATGCCATGCCCTCTTCAAGAGAATAGTATATCATGTACTATTTAGCAAATGCCTTTGTATACATCTATAAAAACATCTATCAAAGAGTCAATTTCTGTATTGATAGAATACTGTCCTTTTAGCAATCTTAAAAACGTAAAATTAAGGAATGTTTCTGATGTGTATGTACATCCTCAAAGAGAAATTGTGACTTGGTGTCATCAGTAAATTATTTATTTTACAAGATTATAATCTTTTTGAAATAAAATTTAAAATGTCCAGATTAAACAATCATCTATAATTTAAATAAATATCCAATTACCCAATCTTTATTGATAAGTACATTGTATCACTGTTGGTTGGACAGTTATTTTAGTCAAATAAAATTAATGTGTGACAGAACTTAAAGTTCTGAAAGTGCTTTCATTATTGGTATACCTGCCCATCTGCCCATTGGTATACCCTGCAGAACTGTGCACACAGTGCAAAGGTATATCCTACCTGTTCTAGACATCCAAAATAATACCACTTCTGCACAGAACCAATAAAACTTAAGAAGAAAGGCACCTGGAAACTAATTCTGTTAATGAAACAGTTGATCTTGTTCTGTCTTTATAGACAAGAAAGTGAATGCCTTACAGGTCATCTCTCATCAAGCTTTAGCTTAGCAGCTTGACTAAGATAAATGAGATACATTCCTAGGTTTGTTTTATATGAGGCTGGTGACTGGATGTTCAGAAGAACAAAAGGCTCTTCATTCTGTTTCTCTTCCTCAGCCCAAAGTTGAAGACTTCTAGAACTTGCTCCAAAATCTACTTCATGAAAGAAAAGAGAAAAAAAATGAGAAGAAATGTGTTTTGAGCTCAACCTAGACAAAAGAGTTCTGTCTTTTATATCAGACTTGGTTTTTGTTGTCTTTTCAGGTTATTATCCCAAAGATGTTGAGATGGTGTTATTTGATGTTTTTGCCATGTACAGTTGTCTTGTGGAGAGTTCCTTTGCTAATGCATTTGTTTCAGTTTTAGGCACTATCTTTTTTTGTTTATAAATAGTAAGGAGAGGCTTGACACATATCAGAGCAACCAAATAAAATATGACTATATGCACTGGGCAAACGCAGGTACTTTTTACTTCTCGTTGCTGGCATTTGTTGACATTTGTTGGATGTAATATACTTTCCTTTAGTAAGACTTTTGACATCATCTCCTACAGGTTTCTCATTGGGAACCTGAAGACATATGACCTGCATGAATCAACTGTTTGATGGGCTGAGAATTGGCTGGACTGCCAGGCTCAAAATGTCATAATCAATGGCTTGACATCCAAATGACATCCAGTAGCAAAATAACCAAGGCAGTGTAACTGGGACACATGAAGCTTAATTTATTCACCAAAACAGATTTGCAGATGACACTAGACTAGTTGAAGCGTCTGAAACAACACCTGGTAGAGCTTCACTTTGGAGAGAGTTAGAGAAACTTGAGGACTAACAAAAGCCAAGCAGAGCAATGACTGGCCTGACACAATGTTGGCAGAAGGGCTGCACCAGGTGGGAGGCTGGACTAATGGACCTCCAAACATCTCATCCAACCAACATTTCTGTCTGTGATTTCTATGACGTTTGTATGGCATGCTTGCTGATGCGCAAAGAATGTGATTCTTTCCTTTATAAGTTGCGAATGAACTTGTAAGAAAATAGAGAGACTCTCATAAATTCAAAGAGCTAGAAAAAATGCTTTCCCTTGGCAGATTATAGTTCATGTATTGCAGACCATTCCCTTTATAACTAGTTTTCAAACTTGTGTTTTACATCTTCTTATCCAATTACTGCATTTATAAGAGACTTATTTGTACAAATGGATAATGAGGTGTTTGACATAAACTATTTACTGTGTTTGTAATATTAGACTCAATAAAATCTTAAAATACATATGAAATTAATATTAAAACCATGCATTATGCTTTAATAACATTAAATACAACACTAAAATAGCAATATTAAATGTGTACATATAAATATGCTTCTAACAGTTGCTATATATGGTTTTAATTTTCTGCTGATATACATATATATATACACCCACTTGCTGTATGTTAAATGCTACTTTTTAATGAAAATCACAGCCATTAATGTATGTAAATTAATGATATATATCTCTCATAAACACTATCCATACTGTTAAAAGTTTTAGTAACACCATTGGTGTAAGGTTTACCTGAGTGGAATTGGAAAAAAACTTAAAGGTATGTGAAAATTACTTGTAATTCCAGACTTTAAGAAGCTGAAAATTAATACAGGCAACTGTCTAGCTCCATATTTTGATTTTCTTCTACTATAAACTTAACAAAATCTCACTAGGGACTTGTCAAGATTAATCTATTGCTTATGAAGTCATTTAAAGCCTTCCAGTTCCGATTAGTAAATATAAACAAATAAAAACTCAGTTGAATATGTTAAAATATAAATTAACTTCTACCTCAAGTCTCCAAGAGGAGATTACTGATTCCTTACTGTTATGCTATTGAAGTAATATTTAGGGTGTCCTGTTCTGCAGGATATGCACACGTACAGAATGCTACATACAGAATGCAACAACGCTGTCAAGTCAGTTCGGATTCCTAATCTCCAGGTTAACATAAAATGGGTTCACACTCCAAAATGGACTAAATCAGTTAATTACCAGGACTGCTAGGAATTACCAACATGCATCTTCCTCCATCCTGAGAATCTGGCTGCCAGCACTCAGGGCCAGCCCTGATGTGGTGAAGGCCTTGAGGAGAGCTATGAGAAGCTTCTTCGGGAAGCTTTCACCTGGGAGCAGGAGTTAAGCTCAGGCTGTCATCCTGGTTCTGCGCCTGAGTCACGCCGCAGGTATGGTTGCACGTACCTCCCTGGTTCTGACCCTGACCTGCAGACTTGACTGGCTGGCTTGGTCCCAGACCTGTCGCAGCACTACAGACTTGTTTGGTAATCACTGGACTGTGTTCAGCCATGGCTATGGTCACTGGACCTGATCTGCTTTCCAGAAACAATAGAGATACAATACATTACTCAGCACAGAAAGTGTTTTCCAGCATGGTGACTGAAGGCGATACAAAATATAGCTTTAATGAGAGACAACCTTTACCTTGTACGCCTTGTGAATGAAGAGGGGTAAGATAAACAAAAGGCAGCAAAAAGGAAAAAAAAAGCCCCTAAATTTTGACAAAACAGATTTTTAACAGCTAAGATCTTTGAAGGATTTTTAAATATATGCATCATTACAGTAATTTATTGCAGAATATATTGTGTGCTTTTGCCAAATACTTTCCATAGCCAGTGCTGCACTCATCTAGTGCAGTCTGTGCTAGCTTTAACCCTCAGCAAAAGCTGTTCAGGCAGCCTAAACATTATTGGAAATCTCAAAACTTTTTTTACTTTTTTTTTCTTTGAAGGTCCACTTCCTGGAGGTAATCATTTTCCCATGAATATTGGTTTCATTTTAAAATAAAATGTTAATTCATAGGCATACTGATTGCAGAGGAAAACTTGATCTAGGTGCTTGATCTAAAAGAATAAAAAAAAATCAGTAAATAAAATAATACATGTTAAAAAATATCGGATTCTTACACATTTGGAATTTGATTGTGAATGCTGGGTGCTTATAATTGTCCATACCAACCTGAGCTGATCAAAATGTGTTTGGGTTAGGATTTGGGGACCAGGATTGGATTTGGAAGAGCAAGAAAAACATCCTTCAAGCAGGCATACGTTCTGTTGAAAGAGTTTGTTCCTACCCATGCTTAAAAAATAACTGAGTAGCATCAGAGCTTTACTGGGAAGACATTCAAGTTAACTTCGTTCTCCCTTGTGCAGTAACCAGGAGAGTTTCTCCCAGCTCACACGGCACTGTCACCACCACCTGACCCAAGGTTACGCGTCTGCGTCATGTCAGAGCGAGCCTTGAGCGCAGGCAGCCGGCTGTCTGGGAAGGTGTGTGGCAGGCTGCACTCAGAGCCTTGACAAGGACCGAGAAAAGGTATCGCCTTTTTCTATGATGTAAGTAAGTGTAGTTTAACTGTGTGTCAGTACAACTAACTAGTTTCAGGGGTTTCTTTAGTGTGGCTTGACACTGAGATTTGGGGGGGCTTTGTGTGTAGTGCTGTTACAGTACTGAATAAAATGCCTTGATCTGTACTGAAGCGTCACGGCAGAAACTGCAGATGTTTTGCAAAGGATAGCAAAAAGCCTTTTTGATTAACTGCCACTGTTACTATCAATAAAGGAAATAAATCTAAGGAAAATATATGTCGATGTCTACCCTCAGATATAATGGAATTACAAAATCAGACTGATATTGATATGTCACGTGGAATCACCAGGCCTTTTTCATTTTATAAGCATGGGATCCAGTAGCCTGAATCATTGATAAAACTGATGAATTCAAATCCGAGTGAAAGTAGCTCTGTTAAAAATACGGGAAATGCAGATTTGTTTTGTCCCTGTGTTATATGTGAACCTGATTCTGAAAAACTAATTCTCTTAGTAGGATCAGTGTGAGCTATATTGAAGGTTATAATCAGTGTGAGTGAAATAGTTGGTGTTTTTGTACCTTACCTTGTAGATGAAAAAGAAAAAGAATGTGTTTTAGAAAGTATACATACGAAAGTTTAGGCTTCTGAGTAGCAAGCAAGGATTACTTTGGCAAGATGTGTAGGCATTTATATCTGAAAAGCAAATGGAATTTAATTATTTTGACAAACCACTGTGGTTTTCAAGATTCATTGCTCATGAAGAAAAATTAATATGTTTAATAAGTGATCATTCTTGTTCCAGCCTGATAGTTCCAAACTTTCAAGTGCACTCTTCTTAATTCTAGTTAGCCTATTAAGCATGGAATTATATAATTTTCAATATATCATTTGAGCTATAGTGGTTTATTTAGGAAATGTGTTGCAGTCCTGGTCTGGACAAAAATTGCTTCATCTTTTCTGCTACCAGGTATTAGTCTTCTTTCAGCCTCAGCTGTGTTTTCAAGCAATATGAGTTCCCTCATTTTTTTGATGCATTTCACCTCTGTTTCTGTCACTGCGAGCTCCTAGATCACCTTCCATTGTGGCACAGCCTACTGTTGGTGCTCCCCAACAGTTCTTAGCAGAAAGCTAGTGTATTTTATAACTAGATTGCAGCACTTGAACAACTGCAACACAGAGATCCATACCTACATTTACAGTGTTCTCCTGGATCTGTTCCCATGGCTGTCCTAACAAGAATATTTTGGGGGAGTCACAGCTTCATTCGCATCCATACTTTAAATTTCTGGAGCATCTCTGAATATGATACCTGTTGTGACTTCATAGTCCTGGTTGAGAGGAACTAAAGCATTACTGTTTACTGACAGTACCATTTCATCTTCCAAATTCTGGGGTGATCAACAGTGAGCTACTAATTTCAATATATCAAAGTCCCTCTTCCAGGTCTTAACACTAGGTCTGGTTATTTCTGGTCCCCCATTTGAAACCTAAGATGACATTATCATGTTCCACTGGGGAAATATGCCCAGCTGTTCTCAGCTTTAGGCAGATACACATTCCTTCCAACATCCATGGAAAAGAATCTTTGACTAGTATAAGTAACTGAAAGAAGAGATGGCTGCTCACTATACTTTAGGGTCTCAGCCACATCCCATCAGCATTAGGCACATCGGCCATGTTATGATGCCAAAGATCTCTGAAATGACAACCAGACACCCAACTGTATTGATATTCATTGCATGACAGTTCTTACCTTCATTGTCAGCATTCATACTTATTTGCCGTTGCTGAATGTTTAAAGTGTTAAGGTCCACCAGGGCTGTATGTGGTATTGAAATGATGGCGTGTCCTTTACAACCTGCAGAAAGCAAATGAGGAACCTTTCTCACTCCCATAGTTCTAGTGAGAATGAACATTTCCCAAATCTTTGCCTGCCTGACACTGTATTAATAGCCTTGTGGATGTGGTTCCATGAGGAAAATATTAGCTATAACATTATCTGTGCTTACACTGATTCCACTTGCCCTAAGTTACTCTAGAGTCCTCTTCTTTCTATCTTTTCCATATCTCTTCTCGTACCCTTTATCCCTCTCTCTTCCTGGACACACTAGATTTCTTTCTTCTCCTTCTAAGCAGAAGCAGATTGAGTGGACTGGCTAAAGTAGGGAAAGAAAACTTGTATCCTAAATGATAACTTTCTGCTTTACTCTCACCTGTAAAATAAGTTTCACAGCACTAAATCCAAAGTCTCTCTCACATCCATATGTAGCATCCTGCTGTTGTGCTTGCCCAGTCTTCTTAGAGAAGCCTGGGTCCCATGAGAGTTGAATGAAAAACGTCATTCTATTCAGTGACTAACATAAGACATAGTGGGTGGCTGCCCACACAAGAAGTAAGTGCCAAAATGTGTCTGCAGGGTGCTTCCCACACATTTCCCAATCTTTGCTTGCTCTCCTGCTACTATCCTGAACCTGGAGCCTAGAGTCAGGACATATTACCCCACCTTTTATTCATTTATCATCTTACCTGAGGTCTACTTCTAGGCTAAAAACTACTAGAATATGCAAAGATTTCCATCACTCAGCAGAAAACCGTGGAAGACTTGCCTTCTGTTGCAGGGACTACAAGGAGAAGGAACAGACAGAGAGATAGGCTTTGAGGCATCAGTGCAGGAAGAACAGGTTTATGTCCCCTTTTCTGTCTAAGTAATTTATTTCATTTTATAGCATCTCTCTGTATAAACACAGACCAATTACTAGTGTTAGAATCCCTTCCGCTACTAGGACTTGTCTCCTGAGAAGAACAAGTTATTTCCTATATCAGCCTAATGCAGTTTAGAAGAAGGGAAAGCAACCCAAGTTGCAGCAGTGGTGCCTCACTCTGTCTTTGAGGCCCACTGACGGAATGCACACAACTTTATGTGAAATTAGAAATATCTCTGGACACATCTTATTTCTAGCCCCTAGCCCTCTCCAGAAAAAGGCCTTTAAGCAGGTATGGTCATAATGAGCATTATAAGTGAACAGGATTTGCTGACAGGCAAATACTGAGACCAAAACACACACAAATTTTTTGGGGGAAAAGTTTGCTTTACAAATCCACCTCAGAAGGCCAAATTTTACTCCAGAGCAAACAAACATTGTAAGACCTACACCAACACAACTGTTTTTAGTAAAAGTAAATATTTTCTTCATTTCTGTCTAGGAAAAGAAAGTTGGATTATTCACCTTGCATTTTGAGAATTCATGACTTACTCCTTCCAAGAACTTATTGTGAAAATCCATAATACAGATAATAGGGATACTTACACTATGCTGTGGCTGTGTTACCTTAAATCAACAGCAATTTAATTTAACAACTTTTCATTATAGATTTTCTGCACATGCCAAGGAAACCTTCCTTTTATTACAAGTTAATAATGAGAAGTCTCTTCTTATTAAAAATCTGAAAAATCGAGAATATCTGCCAGACAAAACAGCAATATGTCCTGACGATATCAATGGGTAATTTTTTCCTATTCCTCTGGTTTACATGGAACATTGTGTGAAGTCCAGTATTGCTTTTCAACCCTTTTTCCTCTTGATTGCAGCTAACAACCTCTGTTTGGAAAAAGTGATGACAACAACATTTAAGGGTTTTGTGGAGCAACAGATCTTCCCCTCCCTCTTTATTAGTATGCAGAAGTTTTTGTTTAACTTCACCTATCTCTATCAGCAAATGCTTTGTCTGTGGGAGACATACAACACACAAAACCAGTCCTGCTATAACTATGGTAATCACAGTTGGCTTTCTAAAATGTACACAGTTGGCTTACTAGAATGTATATTTGAACTTTACATTTTTTTTGTTTCTGTATGAGGAAGAAGCTAAAAGGTTCTGGCTGCGATTTTTCATGAAGTCATCAGTTCCTTGCTCTGAAGCAAGTGCTGTTTCAAAAGTAATCAGGGTCTTTAAAAGCAAAAAGAAAGGTCTTTCATGCTTGTTGTTAAAATACTGATTTTTACAATATAGATAGACACGAGTATCTGACATTAAAAATTTGTAATCTGGATTTATCTATTGTTGTGCATATATCATCTATGTAGCTACTGAAATGATTATTGTTCTGTAAACCAAGAACACATAGAAAAACTGAAAATTAAAATCATCAAGGTAACAAAAATATACTAAGAAACACTTTGTGTGTCTTACAGGAAAAAATACATGACCTTGAGGACAGGGACAATAGAAATGCAATGGAACCTGAGGAGTATGAAGCACAGTGTTATGCACATAGTGCTGAGGGAGCAGGCTGATATCACTTTGAAGGCACTCTTGATACTCTTTGATCAACCATGACAACTGAGAGAAGTACCTGGAGACCAGAGGAAAACAAATGTCATTCCTACCCTCAAGAAGGAGGACCCAGGGAGCTACAGGCCAGCCTCACCTTGATCCCTGCAAAGGCGGTGGAGCAGCTAATCCTGGAAACTATTTCCAGACACATGAGCAAAAAGAAAATCATTAGGAGTGGTCAACATGGCTTCACCAAGTGGAAATCATGCTTGACCAACTTGATAAACTTCTACAGTGAAAGGGCTGGCCTCATAGATGGAGAGAGAACAGTGGATATTGTCTACATGGACTTCAGTAAGGCCTTAGACACTGTCTCCCATAATATCCTCATAGATAAACTGTTGATGTATGGGCTGGATGAGCAGACAGTGAGGTGGATTGAAAACTGACTGCATGGCTGGGCTCAGAGGGTGGTGGTCACTAGAATGAAGTCTAGTTGATGGCCAATAATGAGAGTGTACCCCAGGGGTCAATATTCTCAACCCAGTCCTTTTTAACATCTTCATTAATGATCTCCATGATGGAACAGAGAGTACCCTCAGCAAGTTTGCTGATGACACCAAACTGGGAGGAGTGGCTTATAACACCAGAGGGTCATGCTGCCATTCAGAGGAACCTTTACAGGCTGGAGAAATGAGCTGACAGGAACCTCATGAAGTTCAACAAGGGGAAATGCGAAGTCCTGCACGTGGGGAGGGACAACCCCAGGCACCACTATATGCTAAGGGCCACCCAACTGGAAAGCAGCTTGGCAGAAAAGGACCTGGGTGTCTGGGTGGACACCATGTTGAACATGAGCCAGCGATGTGTTTTTATGGCAAAGGCAGCTAATGGTATTCTGGGCTGCATGAGACAAAGTATTGCCAGCACGTCAAGGGAGGTGATCCTTACCCTCTATTCAGCACTGGTGATGCCAAACCTGGAGATCTGGGACTGTTTAGCCTAGAGAAGAGAAGGCTGAGGGGGGATCTTATTAATATATATAAAAACCTAGGGGGAGGGTGCAAAAAAGGAGCCAGGCTTTTTTCAGCAGTGGCCAGTGACAGAACAGGAGGCAGTGGGCACAAACTGAAACACAGGAGGTTCCGTCTGAACATCAGGAAGCATTTTTATTGTGAGGATGACCAAGCACTGGCACAGGTTGCCCAGAGAGGTTGTGGAGTCTCCATCCTTGGATATATTCAGAGGCCACCTGGACATTGTCCTGAGCAACTGGCTCTAGGTGACCCTGCTTGAGCAGGAGGTTCAGACCAAGTGACCTCCAGAGGTGCCTTCCAACATCAACCATTCTGTAATTCCACTCACAGGAATAATTTAGACAAGAAACCTTAGAAACTTTAAATCAAATTTGATCAGTTTAGGAAACAGATTACACAAGAAATTTGTCCGTAATAAGAGAAGACTAGAACTGATGATAATGGAATACTTGCCCTACTTTTAACTTAACCTAAAAAAATTCAGTAATAGCTCTCATTGAGAATACTTACTGGTAGAGATAGAAATGAGATATTGCAAATATTAGGAAATTATTTATGTTGTTTAATCATACAGTGATATGTGTGCTATGCATAATTTAGGATGCTTTTTTACCTAAAAAATAATGAGCTAGGTATTTTACTCACACAGCCACAAGAAATCTTCCCCGTAATCAAACCACTATGTCAACTCTCTTTACATTTAATGAGCTGGTTCACTTAGAATATACAGCAGTATCTTTTTTTATGGGTAGATGAATAATATAAAGGATCTTGATAACAAAGAGCAAGCTGCAGGAGTTGGCCAAATGTGAGTTTCAGCAGAGGGACTCACTGTAGGGACACATTGGTAGTTCCTTTCTTATTTCTAACTTCTACTGCTATCCCCCCTATCCTGCTCAGATTCAGAGTCTATTCAGTTCCCTTCTACGAATTTCGAGTCAACATCTGGATGTTGTACATACCCAACCCCCTCATGAGTCTTAATTATTTTAGCATCTTATAGACTAACCCTAAGAAGTCACGTGCTTATGACTCAAAGGGAATTGTTCATGAGGGTCTGCAATTTGGCAAGAAGTGCTCAGTAATTCTGTGTTTAAAATATGAATAACTTCTTTATGCACAATCTTAGAAGTAACAATAAGTCTATTGTATTGTTATTACAGAGTGTTGTAACACAGCCTGTGCACCAGCTGTTCTTGTTTACAACATGAGAAAACCCTTCATCATAAAGGCTTCTGTTTAAACACAAAGCATGTCATATATTCTGCTCTTGCTATAAGCATGTAATTCTTATGAATGATTATATAAGCTAACCATTCTATTTGATGATAACTTACATCTAATTAGCTTGTGGTTGAATGAACCTTGATTTTCCATCTTATATTCTTTATATATATCTGGGCATGGATGTATATATACAGATTTAACTTAGAAAGAACATGTTTATTATTATGCTTGCCCTACTAAACCGATAGTAAGGTGCTAATATCACTGTGTAGAATTAATTGCTTTGGGTTAATTAACGAAGTTAATTTGTATCCTCTTCTGTTTTCTCAAAATCAGCCTATTTTTCAATCTAAAAGACTGTGTCAACATATGCAATATGTAGAGTGCCCTTCTATTTATGTAATGCTGATAATAAGCCACCACACAATTCCTCTTAAGTTCTCAGTAATGAAGTGCTGGCATGTGTCTGATTTTTCTCCACATGGTTTTAACGAAGAGCTTTTCAGTTTTACCAGTACATAATTAGAATATATGCATAAATCCCACTCTATTGCTCCAATGTAATTAAAGATCTTTCTTCAAGAAGAAAATTATAAAGCTTTTTTAAGCAGAGTTGCTGAAACTTGAAATCCTTGACTAAATGCATTTTTATGCATGAATCAATCTTCTGAAATAGTTCTGAAAACAATTAATAATGGTCTGCTTAAGAGAAACCATCTTAGTTTTTTAATGTGGGAGAAGAGTTTCTCAACATTGTCTTCTGCTCAGCTTTTATAAAAGTGTTAAGAAAAGCAGAACATTCAGACATTCTGCTCATGTAAAGAACACAAACCCCTTTTGTGATAATTAGCTTAAATAAATCTCTTGACAGATAAATCTATTTATTGCCTTATACTATATACTCCACTAAAGCAGAAAGCAGAAACCTCATACTTACTCAAAAAACAGGCATTATAGGGCTATACAAGTAATATTAATTTATTTAAACTTCACTTCCTTTGCCCAGAGCGCAGCAAACAGAGGAAGCTGACAGACACAACACTTCGCACAGCAATTCCTGGGCTTCTTTTTTGGCCTGCGATGATCAGAGAACTTTTTGGAATTCATCTAAGAATTTTGGGGTGCCTGCTGCTGGAAAAGTGTGGGTACTAGAGGCTTCTGCTTCTAGCAAACTTGATTTGTAAAAACATCTGGTAGTCTTTCCTGCTCAAAAGGTGCTTAGATCTTTTTTCTGCAACTGACTCCTGATGATGGAGTGGCAACCACTCAGTGAGCTAGTGCTAGCAAAAGATCTATATAACTACCACATCTACGGTGCAGCAAGTAGTAGCTAATAAATGCAGTAGTTCATGCAGAAGAGTGCATGGAAGGGGGCTGGAAGGCTGGGACAGGAGAAGATGGTGTCCATGCCTGCAGGGGATGGGCTCTGGCTATGTGATTTCACCATTTATCTACATATTTGAACTTTGTATAAAAAAATTAAATGTAAGAGGTTGCGAGGAAAGTCACAGGACTAGGTTAATATTTCACCTAATCATCCTTCAAGGTCTAAAGTGTATCTCACCAAGAATGCGAGTAAAATATTTTGTTTCCAAATGACTGTAAGCATCACAACACTAAGTCATCTTCTCTGTTAGCTGCAACTACTCCTAAACGTAACAGTTTCCACAGATAACACTAAAGGAAAAGCACAGACAGATGATAATAATGCCATGCATATAAATTACACCTGTATCTTCCTGTATAGGATACCTTGAAGACAGTACCTGTAATGAAGATGTATAATAAGTGAAGAAACTCTTCCTCTAAAGACTGAATTCTTGAATAGAGAGGGTATGGATGAGGGAGCAGAACTTGCTGATGAAGCAATACAGTTGGGCCTGTGGGACTACAAATAAACACAGAAAATTGCATCTCTGATGGAGACACATTTTCTTTCCTGAAAGCAAAGTAAAAAACCTATTATGCTGTGGAACACATGTACAAAAATATCTAGCATGGTTTTCATTGTATATCTCAGTTATTTCTAAAGAAGTGAAAATAATAATTTTATGTGCTACGTAAGGAATTGCTTATGTCAGCTGGTCTTCATTATCATGCCAATTTTGTTCTCCACAACTGTCTCAACTTGAATCATAGCCATCAACTTCACCTTTTACCTGTAGATATGCTTTATTGCTTTCCTATCCCTCACTCTAAGTGGCATATTACTTCATCTGGATGTTACATTTCTAATTAGTAAACTCTTGATCTTTTCTTCTTCACAGTTCGTTTCATAAGGAACTGGAGGAGGATGATAGTATCAATCCACTGTCCGCTCACCTACATCACTGAATTTTTCAGACGTGACACACTGTTTATTAGTCTTTGTGTGCTATTAATATATGGACTGCTGGATTAAAGGGCAGTATGTTGGGCTTGACAGTTTTTTAACCACACCATCAAAAATGAGAATATAAATACATATTTATTTTTGTAAATCTGTCATATAAGTTCAGCAGAACAAGAACAAAACTGAGTCATGTTTTGTTAACCATTGCGACTAAAGTTTAAGATTAAATTTGTGTTATTTTATCAATCCAGTAAAAGAATTATGCCACTGAATCACTCTATAGATACAGTTTCTGCATGAGCTGTATGACAGGTGCTTGGTATATTCGCGACAACCTGAGACCCTTTTCTAGTTCTATGAAATGAATGCACCTCTACAAAATGGTGTATCCCAAGAACTGTTTAAAAAGTAAACCTGAAAAGGCAATGTTGAAGAGCTGTAGATGTTATTTATGATTTGCTATTGTAATCTTATTTCAGCTCCTTTATGCATCATTATGATAGTCATTTACCACATAATCACATATTTTCACCCCTCTTATCCTGTGCTCAAGGGATGGTGTCCACATAAGAGACAGTTGTTCAGAATCTTCTTTTAATTCTCATTCTCACTGTGGAACCTCATACAAAACAGCGCACAACATCAAAACTACACCTCGAACACAGAATCAACAAATTCTTACTATCGCTAAGGCTATAATTTAAGGAATTTAAGGATCTAACTTTCTAAATCAATGAAAACAAACTACTTTCAAATAAATTAGGTTTAAAATCTTGCTCTTATTTCTTTAAAAAACGAGCGAATCTTTTTCTGCTATAGCATTTAGCAATAGGATTAATTTTTTTTCATTTACATATATTTACATGTCTGAACAAGAGCACAGATTATCAGCTAAAATGCCAATGGATTTGAATGTGAAATTTAATCAGTATCTGGTGAGAGCACTAAGATGGGCTACATAGCAGCAGCAGTTATTCACAAATTGAAATGAGCATTCAGGAAATGCATAGGATGGGTTTCACCTCATCTGCCTTCATGTGACTACAGTACAGATAGGCATATAACTCGAAGCTCCTGGTCCCAGATTTCCCTTATATACAGAGGGGGAAATGGTCAATTTTATGGCACTGACCTATAGCATCTGATCTACTTCAGGTGCCAGTTTTAGGCTGAGACAAACCAGTCTCTAGAAGTAGCTGGTTTATTCTACTATATATATATGTATATGAAAGGGGCCTAAATGCTCAGAAAATATCTGTGCTGCTCGGAGGAACTTAATGTTGCAGTCAAAGAGAAAACACCTCCATTACGTACAAAACTACTTTATCTCTTCTTGAGATCCTCAGTCCTCTTAGTTCCATAATACTAATTCATTCCTAGATAGTGGTGATTTCTCTTCAGTGAACTAGCTGATGGGAAGAAATAAACCTCTAGACAGTTAAGGACTACATCATAATGCAAGTGTACAAATGGCCTGAGTTAAGGTCAATGCCTACTTCCGGCATTTGCATCTCCTGCGAGCTTGATTTGGAGACCGTATCTTCTTTGAGGGTCATCTCTGGGATGCATTTAAATAGCCACTCCTGATGAAGTACCTTTCTCTTTTTCCTTGGTATTGTTTCTGATCCTCACAAATTATATTTCTTTTTCCAGCAGAATATCCTTAACTGTGACAATTGCCAGAATTGATTCTCTTTCTCTGTATTGCAAGAAATAGCAACAATCTTAGCACATAGCAACTTCAGAAACTCAGAAAAGAGTTCACAATTCTCGTTACATATGAACATTTTTTGTGGCAAGTCTTAGGCAATATTCTATGTAAATAACTAACAAAGTTCTTCATACTATGACAACCTGATCTTTCACTTGATCTTTCCAGTTTCCTTGCTGTCTGTATACCTGTTCTTGTTTTCTCTTAGTTACACCATGTATGTTTCTTACAATACTCTTTCCTACTGTTTTCTTTATCCTCCACTATTGTCTTAATTCCTTTCACATCCCTTGGGCTTTGAATAGCTCCTTCTTCTCTGACAAGAACTGTCCTCTACAAATTCTGGCCAATGATCAAGATCTTTCAAGAAACCTTAGAATCATAGAATCATAGAATGGTTAGAGTTGGAAGGGACCTTAAAGATCATCAAGTTCCAACCCCCCTGCCGTGGGCAGGGACACCTCTCACTAGAGCAGGTTGCTCAAAGCCCCATCCAGCCTGGCCTTAAACACTTCCAGGGATGGGGCCTCCACAACTTCACTGGGTAACCTTGCAGTAGTGATCTGTTCAGTATTAACCACTTCATTCTTTCCTTTTTGTTTTCAATTGATATCACATTAATTCTTTTCTGCCTGGATTAGAGTTTATCTTCTTTGAGCAGGGACTTTATCTTTCATGCATTTGTACAGTGCCACACACATTTACAGTCATATACTTATATATATTTGCATGCATGAATGTAATTGTCATGGTTTGGGCTGGATTGGCCTAAGCAGGCAGAGCGAGAGATGCTCTCTCTCTCTGCTCCACTTTGGAGGGAGGCAGGAGATAAAGAGAAACTTAAGAGTTTAGAAGAAACTAAACTACTTTAATGAAATATTAATAATAAAGGAATAAAAAGAAAATCATGAAATATACACAAAACCTTATCAAGCTCCCAGGATGATGACAGCATCGCCAGCAGGCACTGGAGAAGTCCCAGACTGGACTCAGTGATGGATGGGAACTGGATTCCAGCTCTGGATTCAGGATCGGGATCAAAGGCAGATGAACAGAGTCCTCCTCAGATGGTGACCATTGAAGAAAGAGGGCTGACCCTTTGGTCCCTCAACTTCTATACTGAGCATGTTAGAGATGGAATGGAATACCCTGTTGGTCAGTTTTGGGTCACCTGTCCTGTCCCCTCCTCCCCACAAGTGTGACTCCTCTATGTTTTTCTGCTTCTGACCCTCCAACAGGCAAATAACAAAGTTGGCTGCCCTTGGGTGTTGTAGCAATCGGTGTAAGCAAGAGCCTCTCTGCATCCCATGCCTTGGCATCAACTAAAAACATTGGTCTTATCACTCCGAGACCGAACAGTTTTCTGCACAATATGCTGTTAATTTCAGCAGTTAGAAGAGGCCTAGCTAAAAAGTAGTTACTGAACAAAATTGGTCCTGTTTTACCTCAAGCCAGGACAATAATTTTGAATAACTATTCAACAGCTGTCAGAGTAATGTGCACAGAACCAGCAACGATACAGAAAACCTTACAAAAGCATGCAAATAAATGTGAGTGCAAAGAAACCTGTCCACAAACATACAATCAGCTACTAATATTATCTTTCATCATGTGCGCTGCCTTCTCTGTGTCTGCTTTCCAAATTTGTACAATTGGCAGAAACACTCAGAGAAGATTAATTTTGATAAGAAACCTGAGCGTTCAATAAGAAGCATCAGTTACAAGTGTGACAAAATGTTGCAAATGTTTGTATTCAGGATCCACAGTACCAAAACCAAAATCCTTATTTCACTTCAAAGAAATTACTCAGTCGCAATTAACCTATGGAAGCCAAAGGTGGATGGATAGTCTGTGGTATTTTTTCTGCTTGTATCTGTTAAACTGAATACTTTTATTTCAGGATTTTTTTTGTTTTACACTGTCATCTCTATTTATAATTTTATAAATATTTAAATATTTATATTTTAAATTTTCATGCTACTGGACCCAGGTTTACACATAGGCCTAGTGCATTAACATGGAAAGAGTGAAAAAGCCCTTTAGCTGTAAACTGATTCCATTATGGGAAGAAATAGCAGTGCGTATCCTCCAAGCAGATGTTTATCTTAGAGAACATGTCTTACGTATCTAGAAGTGTTGTATTTGCCTCACAGCTAAGAATGGTGACTACTTAAGATACCTTTTTTGTGAAAAGGGATCTTCTCCCTTGTGAAAGAGTATGCTAAGCAGCCAGAACATGCTACTACCCCAGTACTTGAACCAAACACACAGTCCACAGCAGAAGTGAGATTATAAGGAAGAAGTAGGATTGACCATTATATTAAATGATCTGTAAATACACTGCTATGTAAGATAAAAGCACACAGGGCTGAGAAACTATTTTGTTGGCCTGCTTTACATTGCTGTTCTGAAACGTCCTTGAAGAGTATAACTGAAGGATCCTACAGTCAAACAGATTTTGAAGAAAACGTGTCCAAAGCAAGTGGCAGCTCTGAAGACCTGATTCCCTTGGGCATAAGCAGCTGCCCTATGAAATCCTACTGACCGAGAAAGATGTTTTTTCCAAGTCTATCCACCCACTCTTCCTGTTCCTGAAATTCAGCTGTGTCAAGCTTATGAATCACAGTAATTGTCTGCTGCTTTACAAGGAGAAAATTTTAATCTCGATTTAGGTACTAAAATAGAAATAGGTGAATAGGTGACAAGGACAATGATAACCATACTTACAGGACTACCATAAATCAGAAAGTTTTTCCTAAGACAAGACATAAGCTTTAATTAAACTAAAGAACATCTTTAACCACTTAACCTCATGATCTTAAGAGTCTTTTCCAACCTAAACTATTCTATGATTCTACCTGTAGAAAGACTGTCTAGCAGAAGTAGTGCCTTGGAGAAGTGAAGAACAGTTTGAGTCCAGTTCTCATTTCTTGCCTTTACTATTTATTTCTGATGACCTGGAAGTAGCACAATAAATATGAAATTTGCTGCAGTCATCTAGAGAGCAGTTTTTAATGCAATAATAAAGCCAAATTGGATATATCTTCCTGTGCTCATTATTTATGTCAGTGAAACAGCCAGTAGATACACAGTGATGTAACTAAGAGTATAATTTGTCCCACTGACTGCAAAAATCAAAGCTGCGGATAGAATGAAACATCCATGCCCAACAGAGAAGACAGACTGCCAGATTGCCAAGCCTCTGTCTGTCTGCTCTTGCTAAACTGTAAACCTTTCATAAAGAAGCTGTCTCCTACTGTTTGATTTTAAGACACTTAATACAAATGTGGCTCCTAAGATCTCTACACAGTATTACGAGCAAATAATAATAAATATTGTACAAAGATAATCTGTGTTGTCCTATCCTATGCTGTATGTCAGAGACTGATATTTCATTGAAACAAATACTCCCACCAATATACCAAACTTGGGAGACCTAACAAAAATATTTTATTAAAATTCAGATATTTCTGGAAACATAAACTTACTTGCATTTGAATTTGGTAGTCTGTAGGGAGGCAGTGAATTTAAACTAACTGAAATTTATTTTTTAAAATCAATTTTACATTATTTTTGAAGTTATTTTGTGGAACTGTGAAAGAACTCTTTTAACTATTATTAAATTTTTCTGACTTACAGATGTGATATGTCTGACAGAAAAGAGATCTGAAAATGGGATTCTTTCCACTGATGTCAGAGGACCTTGGATAAAACTGGATAGTTCCTCTCTAACCTTGTACAGGCAAATGAAATGGTTCTATATCCAGAGGTATCTCTTTGTTCCTAATCCTGCTTACACTTCCATTGCTCAAGCTATCTGCTTGAAACCCTGACTAATTTACAAGGAAAAAACAACTTTAAACAAACCCCAGAACAACAAAAAACTGTAAAAACAAAACAAAGAAAAGCAAAAAAACCCCCACCAAATAGCACTGACTGCTGTCTCAATAAATTCTTTTAGACAGAAAAAAAAAATTCTGCAATTTCTTATGTAATGCATCATATGTACATGAACAACAACAAATTTTACATTTGATGTAATTCAGTTCCTCAGGATTCTAAAATGGTTCTTACCTGTATTTAATTAATACAAAATGGTTTTTTAAATGTGAACTGTGTGTCTCATGAGGTTATACCTCTCATGAGATCAAGTCAATGACAACAAAATGTTTCTGTCCAGAAATGTAAACATCTACAGAAGTAATGCTTAAAAATAGACTGGAAATATAAACTAATATTTACCACTTCCCATGGTTCCATTTGTGTATCTCAGACCATTCTGTATACATTAGGAAATTCAACCTTGTAATTTTTATGTTATTTTTACTCTATAGATATTGTTACCAGGTTTACTTAATGTGAGCATTATATACATCTGTTGTAGAGCAGTTCCCCTCAGAAATCTGCCTGTAGCTTTCTATTGGAATGGATTTCACAGAATCACAGAATGGTAGGGATTGGAAGGGAGCTTTGGAGATCATCTAGTCCAACCCCCCTGCGAAAGCAGGTTCACCTAGATCAGGTTGGACAGGAATGCATCTGGGCAGATTGATTTGATGAGAGGAGGAGTAAATTGAGGTCAAAATTTGCTGTAAAAACTGTATTTGTATATTCAAGCACTTGCTAGGTCACTCCAGGAGATCATGACATGTTTGAGTGATGGTTAGTGCCATCACTTCAGTGCTCAGAAATACTAAGAAATGGATATTTTGACATGCAAGAGCCACTTGTTGTTCAGCTCATGTCAACATTAGCAGATTTCACAAAGTATAAGAGAAATACTCTAGAGCATCCAGTGATAAACCCATGGATAAAGCACATACAGTGATGAGGCTTGAACAAGGTAGGAACATAATTCTGTACTGGTAGTATTTCTGAATATTTTTTTTTTATTTTATTTTTAGAACTGATTGATAAACTGTGGAGAGCTTCGGAATATTAGTTATGTGGACACAACGAGAAATTTCAGTGTCTGATCATAAAACACAGAACACTGACAGCTGTCTCCATATTCATTTAATCCTAAGCACGTAAGAAAAACCAGACAACAAGGCCTGCATGAAGGATATTTCATTTTGGAAATGAGCAAGACCTGAGAGTAACTGGTGAGACTGTAGTTCACGCATATCTGGCAGAACAGTCATCAGTTCAGAATTCTAGTTTAGAAATGTAAACTTCTATATTTCCTTTGAGAATTTCTGAAATTTCAGCTAACAGGAAGGACACACTAGTGCAAGCAAGGACTGTAGTCTATCTCACATGGTCAAACTCAGACCCTTTATAAGCAAATACTTTTTTCAGCACAATCAGCAGTATTGTACCAGCTATTCAGTTGTTAATGTAGAAATGTAGCTGTTAAAACTCAGTACTCTTAATAAACAATGGGGGAAGAGGATTGTGTGGCAGGCATGGGAAACAGCAAAAGAAAATGGGCATAAATAATTCTAAAACTGTGCAACCAACTCTCTCTTTTTACCTTTCTTCCACAAACTCCATGGGTTATGCAAGGAAAGAGGAGGCTACATTGGTAAGTGCTATTTTTGGATTTTGTGGTGTGAATAATCATAATGTCTCACCATTTACTTCCATACAGTAAACATATAATCACAGCTCTATGTCATTCTCCTAACTGTCACCAGCAACTGTGAATTAGATATTGCTACGAACAAGCTACTTTTTTGTTCTTGTTCTTGCAACTTTGAGCTTTTTTTAAGAACATTTTTAAAGTTCTACTGACCTCTGTAGACACTAAAACACAGCAGAAAATTCTCACATGTGGAAAAGTGAACTTGTTTGCATGCATTTACTTAGCAGTCAGTCCATCAACTCTAGTTTTTAATGAAGCATTTTTTTCTTTTGGCAGAACTATTTATTTGTATTAGAAACATGCATAATTTGCATGAAGAGATTCTTGCAGCTACCTGTAGATGCTTCATGAATGACTGATCTACACAGATAGCATAGGTAAATGGAAAAAGAATTTGAATTGTAAATTGCAGCTTGCAGACTACTAAATCTCGCTGCAGATTACTCTGGCCAGTATGTGGAAGACCCTGGAGATATTTCTTTAGATAGCATTTGAAACCAGCACAAATAAATGAACTAAGGACAGCAAGCTTCATTGATCATAGCTACAATATCAAGGCTAACCTAACAAAAGGATCAACAGTGTACAACTGCAGAAAGAAATAAAGAGTAGTAAGGCAAGACTTAGTTTAATATTCAGTATTGAGGATGGCTCACCTGAAGCAGACTTCTTCATCTCTTTTCAACTGCTTTAGGGAAACACCATCCCTCTTTTTGGGAATGGTGAGATGGGACAGCTGCCTAGATACTGATGAAGAGCATGTCAATTTTGCTAGAAGAGATGAACTGAACGGAGCTCACAGTGAGGAGAGAGAAGAACCAGACAGACCCCTGAATTTTGAGCTTGATGTTTGCCACCAGGATCCAGAACACAAGTCCCTAGCTCCCCTGCCACATGCCCAGGTCAAACTGATCACCAGCTGGGAAGCAGGATGGAATGTAACAAATGCCATTCAGGTAACCTTTTACTTGCCCATTCGTTACAATCATCATTTGAAAAACCTGGTCACCATGTAGCCCGCTTTATTTTACTTAACCATGCCATCATTTTGCAATATTCTAAAAGGTTTCTATGAATTTATTACTAACATATTTCAACCTTTCTGCATCAGATTAGCACTCTGAAAAATAAAGTTCCAAAGGGAAAAAAAGATAGATATGTTAGATGAAGTTTAAAAAATATTTAAACTAGGTGAAAATGAAAAGGTGGTGATTGCACCTGTTTTGGAAGTGCAAACATTATCTTTAATAAGTATATTTGAATTCAGTGACAGAGATGTTTGATAGAACTGTGAGGTAAACATCTAATAAGAGGATAGTGAGAGCCAGACTGATGTCAGACATAAATTTACTGACATGTAAGTTACACTAGATATAAATTGGAGCATGAAGTACAAGAAGTGTAATAATACTTGTCAATGTTAAAGAAAATAGTCAGCTTGAAAAGACTGAAAGCATTTGGTCCCAGCATTCTGCGTCAAATTTAAATATCTTTCTGAATCTTTAAATTTAGCATTAAATGTTTCAGATTCTTTTTCACAGTTTTCATGACTCATTTCCTTACATAATTCTATCATTACCACTAACTTGCTGTCTGACATGGTAAGAAGAAAGCAGCATCCACAGACACGTCTAGTACCAGTAACTTTTTATTGTAGTTTTGTTATAGAAAATGAATCTTTCCAGTGTCACACAAGGCTATGATTATGCCGATGAATATTTGTTTACGTATCCAGTTCATCCCTCAGCTCTGCAAAGGAGGAGAAAAAGGACATATTTCTAACCCTGCTGTATTTTCAAACATGAGCACCACCATATGAGAGCAAATGCAATAACATCTAGGGCAGAGTAACATATCATACTCAGCGTTCAGCTGTGAATAAAAGCATGAAAATACCCCAACTTTATTCTAGTAACACATTTTACCTTCAGTCTCCCTCAGCAGCATGTAGTCAGGACAGGAGTCTGGGATGAGAGCACATTGTTGCCTCTGTGCATTTTGCCTTTGGTTTCACCAAAGCCAAGATTTCATTCTGGAAGTCTGTTTTTGTCAATATTTGCTGTATGACCTTTTGGCAAGTCGCCTTCTCTTCACCCATTGTTTTCCTTTCTGAAAAAGAGAAGTAATAATGCCTCTGAAAATACATCAAAGTGCCTAAAAATTTCTCAATGTCATTATATACACAATTACTATTAATTATGAATATTATAGCTTCCAGTTAAAAAATAGACCGATAACACAGTCTAAAAACACTATCAAACATGCAGCTATCTATTTAAAAACAGGACAAATTCAAGCTAAATTATCCAATCAGATCAGTAACTATGGTCTCAGTCAAAGCTCTCAGCATACTGAGTGTTGTATACTGCTATTGGATCTCATTTGGTCAAATATTTTAGAAAACAGCATTAAAAGAGCAGTTGGCTACAGCTGTATTGAGCTCTCCTCCTAAAACAAGCTGAGGGTGGCAAAGCCTGGGAGCTGCAGTTTCGTTAATAGTACAACCAAAGTGTCCTAACGACAGACTGTGAAACTGTATACGTGAGCACATATGTGAATCTATGTACACGTGTGTATTTTTCCTATTTCCCAATACCTTGGCGTTTGGTTTATGAACAAGGGTAGAAAGCAGAGAAAGCAAAGCGGAAAGGCAGGAGAGGAGGAGAGAATATTGAATGGGCATCTCTCAGTAAAAAATAACAATTCAAAAAAATTCCTATGAATAGCTTTGAAGAGAAAGTCAGAGTTGTGAACAGAATGATTATAACAATCCAAACATTCTTGACTGGTGCAGACAATCTATGCTAGAATGACAGTTGTTTTTGCCCTACCCAGAGGAAAGGGCAGAAATGTTTTGCATGGCAATTAGAGATACATATTTCAGCAGAATTCTGAAGTGTTCTAAACAGTTATCCTGGTGAATGCAATTAGTCTAAAAGTGAAATTGTTTTACAATCCAGATTTATTATAGTAACGATTAAATCTTTGGTCTCTGAAATAAAATACAAGGGTTTTCTTGCAGTGTTTTAAATGCAAATATTTTCAAACAAGCAGGTAGAGATTTCTATTTTGTTTTTAACTTCAACTGAAAAAATGTGCATTTTTGGTGATGATATTGTACATGTAAATGATTGCTTCAGACATTTAAAGTTTCCAAGGAAACATGCTTCATATTGCAACACTGCACAGGCAAATGAAAACCTGTATCCGGTTAATCTATGTAAGGACAGAGACCATAAAGCTGAGTAAATTCAAAAGGGAAAATGAACAGTATCATCTAGCTGAGTGGTACAAGTTGCATTTGTTTGTATATAGCAGTAAAAGGCCAAAAAAATTTTGTACTGACTTGTACAGTAGTGCTGGATAGATAAGCAAAGCAAGTCACAAGGAAGAAGGTAGTTAAATTCTAACAGTACAGCATTTCACAGCAGAACCAAAGAACAATAAAGTCTATTTATTTGCCAGCAACATGTAGGAGGATTGTTGCAAACAGCATGGAGAATGTTTGCCCAAGAAGGAGAAGGCCAAAGTAAAAGAAAAAGGCACTCACTCTACAGTGAGTGAGAAAGGGAAGGAGTGAAATAACAGCAAGAAGTGAAATAATGTTCATCTCAACATAACTGTATTTTACACCATTGTGAGTCTGTCTCCACTCAGGTCGCAGGAGCACAAACAAGCCAACAGTGCAAAAAAGTCAGCTGCTTCACCAGGCATCTCCAAAGTGTTGTCAGTATTATGATGCTTGCACAATCTTGAAAATAGAGTGTTATATAAGCATACAAGTCTTCCCTGGATGTTTGGTAAAACATGGTGTACCAAAGCATGCGTAATGTGCTGTTTGATTCAGTGCATCTGGTACCTAATACAGCCATCTTTTCTTTCCTGTCTTTTGCAGAGATTAGGTTGTACAAAGATGAGAAAAACCTACAGCAGAGGCAATTTTCTTGTTCCATGGGTAGAATAACACAATAGGGTGCTTGTCTATTGTGAGTGCTTCTAGGAATAAAAATAATGCAATTAGTATTATTCATAATTATTTAAAATTGTGTCAATAATAAATTAATTTTACAGTAGTGATCTAAATATGCTCACTATATTTATATTCTGTTTATCGTACATTAGTTTAGAAAAGACCCAACACTTCAATAATCAACATTTTTAAAAATGAAAATGTATATCTGTATATCCTTCACGGTGTGCCATTATAGATACATTTCCATACTGGGTTCCAATGTGGCTCATTTTTATTTATGCAACTCTAAAAAATTCATGTGAGAATATGTCATAGTTAATATTTATTTTTCTATGATGTTTCCTCTGAGTTACCTGCCTTCATCTCCGTAATACAGACTAAGTCTTTAGGGTGCTTACTGAATATCAACAACTCCCAAAGACTTAAGTGGTAAACACAGTGATGCTGAGAAATAGAATTAGCAAACGTGCCCCTAAAGATATAAATGCAAACATCTTTTTAAGGGGTCTAAACACCCCTCCCATTGAGCTTTACTGACATCATATTTAAGCATTTTCTAAATATAAATATGTACATGTTTGTGTGCTTGGAAAGACTAAATGTTTTCACCATCAGGTCATTAGATGTGCCACAATAAAAATCTTCTCATCCTCAACCTTAAATAATTTAGTCACATTTAACTAACTAAACACTTAGATCTTAACTGCAGTACTTGATCTTAAGTATTTATTTTCCAGACTTGAGAACAAGGGTCAATCCTTTCTGATGCCCAGAGCAGTAACTTCCTTGAATTATACATTGAAGCTAAACTCATGCTCTGAACTAAATTATAGACGTCTGAGGGAAACAAACTGCTGCGTGTCATATCAAGAGGTGGTACTGAGAATTAAAGGGAGATGCTTGATGCTGATATCTAACCTAGGACCAGCAAGTAATTCAAGTTTCCAAATGCAGCTAGTCAAAAACTGACAATGCAAAGCAAAATTCCAAGACTGTAAGACTATTGTGGTGCACACTAAAGTGCCAATTAATACGGTTTTAGCTGAAATGCATCTTCAATACTGACCAAATTTACTTTTCATAGGTTTGCAACCAGAAACCCATATAGCCACAACTGGATATCCAAAAAAGCCTATAGCCTGGTGAGGGCTATCTATAGCTCAGATCTGGTTTTCCTATGATAGAATGTCACCATTATGCAATGCAATTGATAAAAGATATCTTTTTGGGGAAAAGACTCCTTAACTAATGCTTGTGCCCTGGTTTTCTCCTTGGATTTTCTCTTGAGGGGAAAAAAGTATTCTGGACATACATCACTAATTCATACAACCTTTTGTTTCAGCTCAGGCCCTGCAGTAGATTTCTTTTGCTTTGTGCAAATATTCATATAGCACAGAAAAGTGTGCACACAGAATATATATTCTCTCTATTCCCAAGCCCACTTTTTATCATGAAAGATTTTTATAAAAACTGGGTTATCCTACAACAATGGAATTATATCTACTTCACAGAAATCTCTTTATTTGACATATAAGCACTGTGCAGTGGACTAATTTTGAGTTAACTAACTGCCATTCCCATAAATCTCGTTAGAGAATGTACTGTATCAGACTACTTTTCCCTTCGGCTGCAAACACTAAAAATACTACAAAGCCAGAACTTCTAAACAGAGAGGTGGCTCATCTAAAGTTGTTTCTTATTCCAGGAAGAAATATCTGGATTGTTCTGGTGGGATTTAAGTTGTTGTTTTGTAGCTTTTGCATTTTATATTGTTTGTCACATCATCTGGGCAATGAACAGACGGAAGGAGCATTGAATGGATTTACATCAGCATATTCTACTGTAACTATTATGGAAATGCTAGGAGTGGCAAATCAGGTTTCCATAGCCCCTCTGTGTCTGATTTGCCAGCAAGTAGGAGCTGTGATATAATGTAACTACTGCACCAATTATTCCCTGGACATACAGACAGTCCCCGACATATGGACAATTTGTCCAGAAAGCGCCATACTAGCTCTTGAAGCATCCCAGAAACATGTACATGAGTTACACAAGTAATGGACCAAAGTTTGGCAATTCTTACAGCCTTCTAGACAATAAATGACGTATTAAAAATCTTTATAAGTTAAAGCAATCCTTAGATTTTGCTTGCTCACACCATGGGCCAAAAATTGCATGTCCTAATTGATGAGTTGCAAGAGAGTTACAGGAGGTGTCTCTCTCTGTCTCCTTCATAAATGACTCTAATAGCCTCAGTAGTTTGGCTATGACTGATACAATGGTCTATAATTTATGATGTCAATGTGTTTTAAGCTAATTATCAGATGAGATGAGAGGGCGGCATTCTAAAGTATAACAACACAAACATGGAATTTAACATGCAATCTCAGCCTTAAATCTCAATATCTGTATTTCACTGGGTGTAAGATATATATATATATTTAAAAATATTTGTTCTTAACGGATACCTTTAACTGATTTTCACCTGAGCTTTACTGACATAGATGTCTAATGTTACATCCTTTTGACAACAGCAGGCAGAAGCACCGCTCTGCTGTCCTGGTTTCAGCTAGGATAGAGTTGATTTTCTTCCTAGGAGCTGCTGTGTTTTGGATGTATGAGAATAATGTTAATAACACATTGTTTTAGTTATTGCTCAGTAATGCTTATATTAAGCCAAGGACTTTTTCAGCTTCCCATAGAAGCTGAGAGGGAGCACAGACATGACAAGCTGGCCAAAGGAATATTGCGTACCATAGACATCATGCTCAGTATATAAACAAGGGTTGGCTGGGGGCACAAATCCACNAGCTTTACTGACATAGATGTCTAATGTTACATCCTTTTGACAACAGCAGGCAGAAGCACCGCTCTGCTGTCCTGGTTTCAGCTAGGATAGAGTTGATTTTCTTCCTAGGAGCTGCTGTGTTTTGGATGTATGAGAATAATGTTAATAACACATTGTTTTAGTTATTGCTCAGTAATGCTTATATTAAGCCAAGGACTTTTTCAGCTTCCCATAGAAGCTGAGAGGGAGCACAGACATGACAAGCTGGCCAAAGGAATATTGCGTACCATAGACATCATGCTCAGTATATAAACAAGGGTTGGCTGGGGGCACAAATCCACGATCACTGCTCGGGACGGGCTGGTCCCCTGGTCATCAGGTGGTGAGCAATTGTATTGCATCACTCCTTTTGTTTATTCTTTTAGCATTATTATTAGTATCTTTTCTTCTGCTGCTATTCTATTAAACTGTCTTTATCTCAGTCCAAGAGGTGATTTCTCCTTTTTCTTCCTCTTCTCCCTATCCTATGGTGGGGACAGGCAGGAATGAATGAATGAATGAATGGCTGCATGGTTGTAGTTACCGGCTGGGGCTAAATCATGGCATGTGCTTAAAGAAATCTGAATAATTCTGTTCAGAACCACAAATTATAACCTTACATTTCAACAAATGTTATTTATTTGGCACTGGATTTTTAGCAATGTCAATTACCTATCATTTCCAACAACTGTAGTTGAAACTCTTCTTGGCAAGTAGCTAAGAAATCTCTATATTTCAGCATCTAAATTTCAAAGCCACCACATTATCTTGCAGGTTCCTCTCAGAAACAGTAGTTAAGTCAATGCAATGGATAACATGTTTATCCTGCGGTTGATGTCCACTTTGTCACAGTCTGGTCAGGAAAGTCTTGTGGAATTTGCAAGTGCCTGTTTCTTGTGAGTGAAGACTTGTTAATTGCTCAGTAGTCATATAAACTTGATAATATTTTCATCTGGAAAATCTACTATTATTAATCTTTTAGAACAGCTATTTTATAGCTGTGAGGCTTTTGTCCTACATGAAGCTGGTAGTGAGGCGAGTTAGCCTTGGCTAATAGCCATGCTCCCACCCAACTGCTTGCTCACTTTCCACCCTCAGCTGCGTTGGCGGGGAGCAAATCGAACAGGAATGCAAAAGCTTGTGGGTCAAGATAAAGACAGGGAGATTGCTTGCCAGTTACTGTTGAGGGCAAAACAGACCCAACTTGGTGAAAATTAACTTTATTGCTAAGTAACATATACATATATATATTTGATTACTGCATCTGGTATTGGGAACCAAAAAGACAAACGTTTGCAGGTAAAGGCCGCTACCAAAGCTTTTGTGGTAAAAGGTAAACCTGGTCTCATGCTGAGGGCTCTCCTGTTTGCTTCCTCCCGTCCTTCCCCTCCTGCCCTGCAGGGAGAGGGAAGTCCCCTCAGGTCTGAGGGAGTCAGAGCAGGGGATGGGCACCTAGATCCTGATGTGGGGTTCAGTCGAGGAGCTGGGAGAGACCAGCTGAACTCTTCTCCTTACAGTGGTGCTTTCTAGCCAGTGCTAACATGGACCTTGGCCTTAATTGGAATTTTCAGGTTGCTTTGGCATGCTTGCCAACAGACACACTTAGTGGGGGCATCAATATTTCTGCTATTTTATATCTTAGTCAGCTTAAGTACAGTTACATGAATGAAGTGAAAGCACATCTCCACCCAAGAGCTTTAAACACCGCCATTCTTTGAAGGCCAATTACTATCAACGGTGTTGCTAGAGCTTAATAGACAACCTGCTGAGTGACACAGGTGGGATTTATGTGAACATTTACATATATTTGCAAAAAGGGTGTGTCAGTTTGCATTTCTCCCATGACGTGTATAAAATAAATAGTATGTGTAAGTAACACTTCAGAAACCTGAACGTTGCCCGTCTGCCTCCTAGACCTCTTTTTCTTTCATTTCATCATTAGGAAACCTTCAAAACACCCAGGAGATGGCTGTCTCTGGGAGTGTTAATGCCTAAAAAAAGCTTTCACATTGGTAGGTAGATCACTACAAGCATGCACACACTACACCATTCTATTTGTATTTTTAATTGCAAGACTTTTTCATATGAAAAAGTGTTAAATGAATTAATATGCAGGGCCATTACCAGTTTCCTCTGCTCTACACTGCTGTCCATAACCAGGCACGTGACAAATGCTGGTGACCCCTCCTGAAGCTCTGCCTCCTGCCTTCCTCCCTGAGGTCATCATCTGCATCACTCAGGCTTTCAGGGCTGCTAGAGACACTGCTGATAGACACTATATCCAATTTATGGTTGGACTCGATGATCTTGAAGGTCTCTTCCAACCCAAGTGATTCCATGATTCTATGACTGCCTGTGGGAGTGTGAGGCGACGGCAGAGTGTGTATTCCTGGGCCAATTCAAGTTCACATCTTATTTAGATCCCCTCTGCTGCCCACATAAAATATTGGTCTGTCTGTTCAACAGCTAAACAGAGCTCCTTGCCTTCTATCCAACATCGGCCCACACCAGCCTTTCTTCACCACCTGTGAATGCCTTTGTCCTTCCTGCCATACAGACCTATCATACGCCATTGTCTTTCAGTCAGGCCTCTTTCTAAATCCTCATGCTCAGCCTATGTTCAGCTTCTGCTTATTTGTATTGTAAAACATCACCGATACATAGTCTGATTTACCAATCCACAAGACTAGAACTTCTATCTGAGTACTAATAATTCCCCATCTGGGTCACAGTAACACGCTCTTCCCTGACCTTGCCAAGCTCTCGCTGTGCACACCCACCTGGAAAGCTGATGCAGTTCCATACCACGTGTCCACCAGCTCTTGCTCAATGATCAAATCAAATGTAAGCTACTTATCTTTTCTTTAACAATCTACCATTTATCTTTCTGCATCTGTTGACTCTGATCTCTGTTCTTCCAGTTACAATTACCATTGTCAATTTGTTAAATATTTAAACAAGCATCCCTATGAACTTATATGAAGATGCTTATTTGTATTCCTCTAATCCTCTTAGAAATGTCTTTTTGCTGAAAATTTCAATTATAAGCTACACTGAAATCACCATTTACCCTCTTGACTCAGAGCTCTATATTGACTCATATTTTCCTTGACTCCCCTTTCTGCCTGTATTTGTGTCCTGTTATCTTACCCCTCGATTTTAAATTCTTTGGAGAAGAGACTATCTTTTTGTACTTTGTTTGCACAGTGCCCTGCACAATGGGATTCCAATCAAGGACTTCCAGGTGCTCCAATAATGAAAAAAATTTTGAAAGTAAGACTCAAACTATTTTCTATTTTACAGAAACTCTGTACAAAATAACGATTGTTCAAATGTGGTCTGTGATAAATCAGCGTGACATTTGATTCAATTTCCTTTCTTTTTTTCTATATAAAATGGATTGTACTTGCTATTGAGAGGCATTGTAGGGGCTGATCACAATAAATCAGCAGAAGAATATGATAAGAGTACCTTTAGAATATTCTGCCACTGAAATGGGCATTCCATCTTAAAAATCCAGATGGTCAAGAAAGAGAATGACAGAACCATGATATCAAAGATAAATGGACAGTGACATTATAGAAATTATACCCTTTGAAATAGTAAATGTTACCAAACAGGATCAGGTAAGTGTCAGTTTCTTGAAAGCAATAATCACTTTATTCCATGGGAGAACCCAATGCACCACGCCTTGTTGCAGAACAAGGATCTCTGGCTCCCTCAGGTGAAGGGAAGAGCTGATATGCTTTCCTGCTACACTAAAATTAAATTAATCTACCATGCTTTCAGGTCTCATCAATCCCCGAGAGCATTTTTAACAAGCTGAATGAAAACAGATGGTATAATTTCTCCTGTTTTAATTCATGGCAGGTCATATGGTATTTAAAAACACTATTATTAGGTAATTTTAAATTTCTATATCTGTTGTATCTGCTTACTTTATTGTTGTGATATTATTTTTGACAGTTATCTTTCAAAACAAAGCCCAAACTACCTATTATAATTATCTAACAGCCTTCTGTGGCTGAGATCATTTGTACACTTGTGCTTCTCTATAGCACATGCCACAGACCAGCTATCGCTGATGGAAAATGTTCTTCTTAAATATGTTCTCTCTGTCCCTATTCTTGAACTTATGAAGTGTGAATTTGTTTTAATAAACTGTATTTAGACATATAACTCCTCCCAAGATAACATTCTTCCCAAGACAGCAAGAACATAACGAAAAGCAGCAGAAAGTAAAATATTTTGTCAGATGGCATTCCTTTCCTGTTTTTTATATACTTCCTTCACTTCCATTAGCAAATTTTCAGAAGGGAGCTCATTTTTTATAAAAAGAAAGGGTAAGCCTTAGGCTTCATTAAGGAATAAAGGTTGACAAGCTCAACATCTGCATTTGTGTATGAGAATTTAATGCTGAAGGTAAAGGACACGAGAATTATTATAATGTACTGATAGAATCAGAAATAACAATGTTTCTGTATTAGACTTTCCAAATGGTAAAGCTCCTTCCATACAATCTTTAGATGGTTAATCTACAGTTTACTTCAATGTGTATAATTCCTGACAGCAGGAGATTCTCTGAAATGGCACAAGCTCTGTCTGAATGAGCAAATGGAGCTATTTGAGAAAATAAAAAGCCCTAAACACTGATTACACACACTACTGAAGATGATATATTGTAACCTAGTTTTAGCACAGTAAGCTGTATAAAATGCTTTGCCCCTAAAGCTAAATAAAAGAAATTGACTTCTATTTGCATCTATTCTGCCTCTTCTCCCCACACACACCATGTTTCTTGGAAGGCAATGTTTCTCTGTATTCTTGGCCAGTGGCACCAGTTTTGCCATACGTACAATACTGTGTTCACTAAATAGCTAACAAAAAAAAATCAAATTTAATATTTACTTCTCAAAAATGTGAACATATGAGTCAAAGTGAGGAAACATTCTCTTCAACTCATACACCATACTCTGCTATCCATTTCAATTTCTCTCAGTCCTTTTCTTGAATTGACACAAATAGCAGCACCACTAGATTATGTTTTGTAGGTCCCTAGAGCAAACATTTTTTGTTGGTTTATGTTATCAGGAGCAATGGTAGCTACAGTTTTTGCCTTTACTGTACATGAGTATTTCCATTCATGATAGGGTTTTTTATTGCCCAGTTTTCCCCTCTAGAAACATGTTTGATTCAGGCTACTTCCTCTCTGATAAGCAAAGGATTTTTTTTCAGTTTTAAAACCCATCCTAGTTCAATTATTTCAAACTAAATCTGTGTATTTCAGAAACTATGAGTAGTTCTACTGAAGCCTGAAGACATGTAAATATAGGTATAAGAACTATATGATGCAAGATGCATTATTTCTCTTTTATAAGAAAGTTATTTATATTTATAAAAAGTTATCTTATTTTTTCTTCTATAATGACTGCTAATTCCCTCATTTTACTGTTTGTATCATATTTAGAAGTTGGCATTGAGGTCTATTCTATCTCACTACATTTTAAAGCAGTTCTCTTGTCTCCTTGTCTGCATGATTTCTGCAACTCCAAATGACATCTCCCCAGCCACCTTCCCTTAAGGGACTTGAAAATCTTCTTCTCAGCTTTAATTGGGATTTGGAGTTTAAAATGAGTTCTCCTCTCCTGCTCTTGTTGCTTTTGCTTGCCTGCTGGCTTTTTTCACTTTTGCTGGAAAGCCAGCTACTCTCAGAGCTCTTTCTTTTGTGCTTTTTATTGTTGTCATCTCAAGTTAAAAATAAAATACCTGCACAAAACTGTAGGCTTCCCTCTGCTGCTTGGATGGGTTTTCAGAGACCCTGCTATCTCCTAAATTGTGAGGAGATGCCATTCCACCCTGAAGGTTTCCATTCCTAATCAGAAAGGATAATAAGCTGCATAATTCATACTTTCCCTCTAGCCTTCTACTTATTACTGTCTTATGCCTATAGTTAGATATTTCTCATATCAGTCATTTTTCTTCACAGCCTCTTGCCCGTCATATTCTTCCACCCCCAGTTTCTGCCTCATATGGTTCACAACCTTATGTTTTAGTGTTCTCCAGTTTACCTTATGGCACCTTTTTCCCCCTGCCCCTGCCTCCCTTGGTGCTGTCGTGTTCCCAACTTACCCAGCTTCCTGCTCTTCCTTTGCTTTTCTGGGGTACCTCACAGTCTCATGGCCTTTGTAAAGGAATTAATCTCACTCTATAGACAACATAGAAAGATAGGTATTCTCTGATTGAGATTCACAAATCCTAAAATAAGTGCCCCACACTGTTGGAATGACTAGTCCCCTGGTGATCCTTATTACTATCCATCCTTTCCAGAGGTAGATTAGCTTTTATTTTTGATATGTTTAGACAGGTGAAGATAGGACTCCCATTCCTAATAAGTGTGTACCAAAGCAAGGTTGATTTGTCATGTATGTCTTTTCTGCTACTAAGCGTACTCATTCATTAAATGTCTGGTTTAGACAGAAAGAATTGCGTGAGATTAATCTAATTCGTAAATGCTAAGAAGTGATCATTTCCTTGGGTAGCAAAGAGAGTAAAAAAGTACTCACTTTAGTAACTTTAGTAATAGTGACTGAGTTTTCACCTAAAATCCATTCATTTTACCTCATGAATAAACTGGGATTTTTCCTAAAAGTTTGAATGTGAGAAATTAAAGTTATTTAACAGAAAGGAACAGAAACTAAATGCAGTCTTAAAACAAATTTCTCAAACATGGAATCACTACAGCTCTCAACACTAAAGTATGAACAAAGGAGAGATCCAACAGAGCTGAGAAGTTTTTCCTGCACTGTCACAATGGCACAGTTTAAGAAAAAAAAGTTAAACTCTTTTTAAATATGCAAACTTCTACAGCAATTACTTAACTAGCCTTGTTTTAATAATAAAAAAGTGCTTTTATCTCTATATAGACAGTATTTGTATCTAAAAGTTAAGAATAGACCTGAGATCTTTGTTAAAGTTCAGGAATAATCAAGGTTCCCAGTTTGTTCATCCAGCTTGTGAGCTGTTCTTCCAGATAGTATTCTGTCTCCAAGTCTTTCCAGTACTGCTGCAGAACAAGAAAATAAATTTTAAAAAAAGAGGAAAATAAAAAGGAAAACAAAAAACCCCAAACAAACAAAGAAACAGAAAAGGAATATAACTTACTTTATAACTCCAGTACTTTTGTTTATGGGACAGTAGAGGTCCACTGTGTCACAGTATGTACAAACAAAATGAGAAATACCTCCTCGGGTAGCAATACTTCAAGTGTTTTACATCTAGAGACCTTAAAAAGATATCTTTGGCATGCATTTTATACGCCACATTCCTGGTTTCACAATGCATAACTACATTCAAATTTTTATTTTTTTTTTTTAATTGGAGAGCTTAAATAACTTTGCTTTTATGCTGAGCACTCATGACATGCCAGAGAACTCCGTCACATTTCTTTTCTGATCTTCAGTTTTTCTCTTTATTATTAACTATATACATTTGGGAATGTTTGTCCAATCTACTTGAAATTAGGGCAATTATTCTACTTAGTCAAATTTTAAGAGTGATGTGATCTTTTATGTCATTATAGGAGAGAGACTCCTCCTTTACGGGAATTCATTTGCAACCTCAACTTTATCTGTATCCATGCATGATGATCAATTGCTGCTTCTTTTACCCTAAAGGTTGAAGTTTCCAGGGCTGCCACTGAAGTTTAACTGAGGTTAAGAAAGGAAAAGCAGTAGAGATTTGTTTTCTATCCCCAGTCTAATTGTAAGGCAGCATCTTTTCTCACGTATTCCAGAAAATACACTATGATACTCCACATCGGTTTACTGATTCCTAGACAGAAAAAATAAAGGTATAACACTGTTTACATCCTTCATCCAGACTATTAACTGTATTGTCTCCAAGCAGTCCTGTAAGACAAATTTCCCCTTTATATGTCAAGCTCTGGGAGTCATTATAGCTTGAGTAAGAGTCCACCTAAAATTTGTGGCTGGGTCTGTGCCAAGGAAAGAACAGGATAATATTAGCCAGGGGAGGATTCAGCCACCTTTTATTCTGCATGCAGCCATGACAAATCCTATGCCAGCTTTCAGAAAATATAACCCAGCTGCCAGAAGATGTAACCTGGCTTCTTTTCACCTCTCAGAGGTGCATAAGGTTTGTTCCAGTGCAAAGTTCTTTGTAGTATGGGTTTGGTTTTTACCATTTCCTCTTCAGCCTTACTTGTTAAAAGTAACAGGAACTGTGGCTTGTCCCATACAGGTGGCATTCAAG
Source organism: Chionis minor (assembly GCA_013398295.1). Taxonomy (NCBI): domain Eukaryota; kingdom Metazoa; phylum Chordata; class Aves; order Charadriiformes; family Chionidae; genus Chionis; species Chionis minor. The sequence goes on along the minus strand of VZSF01000109.1, from coordinate 82,835 downwards.
AAAAACCCCTAACAAGCCAAGTGCTTTCTCCCAGCTTGAGTTTGACCTTCCTATGCACTTTAACTCCTCTTTTTGTTATGTCAGGGCACACTCAAATAAAGTTATTTGGCTCCCCACTGCTTTGCTTTGCTTCTAGCCTCCTGAAGTCCCCTCTCTGCCTCCCCTGGAGCTCTTTGACCACATTTTCATGGAAACTCACTCCCATGTTGCTGTACTGAATGTTTTGAGTGCTTGCCTGCCTTCAGGTGAAAAGCTCAGAATCTGTGATGACCTATAATGTGAGAAATAAGTAAGCAAGCAGTTAGCCCATGTTGCTCACCACTGCCAACTTTGAAAATAATGTTTGTTGTTGTTTTGACTGCCTTACTTTTTTCATCTTTTTCCTCTCCGCTATGTAACACATAATAAAAGCCCTCATTCTTTTACGAAAGCATGCTTCCTCCTTTGGGACCAAGTAAAATAATACATTTTCTTAATAGGTAATTTGCTTGGGAGAATGACTTTGTGTGATTCAGTGCATTCTTGCAGACAGCTCTGAATTTATGCAAGCTAACATTTTCCATCAAACCATGCAGCATTAAGCATCGAGCATATTATTTCAGTTTTAGAACAAATATTTAAACCAATAGCAAAGCCAATGGGATCAGCCATCCCACTCAATAGCAGCAATTCCTTTTTTGTTGAGACATTTTCTTTCCTCTGATCCCTTTCCTAATGTTTAGGAGATTCTTAAGACTAATCTGGTCGCTTAGAGAACAAAATCAGTGGCTTCTGTCAGTCAAATGAACACATACATTTTGCAGTGCAGACCATGACGCTTTCTTACTTGCTTATCTTATCACTTCATCTCCTGAGCAGTCTATCTACCTTATCATCAGCTTATGGGACCTGAAGAATTGACAGAACAACACTTTTAAACTTTCCCTCAGTATATAAGGTGATTGCAGGCATTAATCACAGAATAAACACCTTAGCCACTTTCCTCCCTGCAGCTAAAACATGCTGGCATTGGCAGAGAGAAAGAATACGAAAAATCAGGAAAACAAGATTGCTGGGGTCTAATTCAACCATCCCTGAAGTTAAAGGAAGATTTTTCACTGACACTAAAGAGATGGATCTGCTGCTAAGGTCATACAGGCCATGGACAATATTTGAAGTTTTCCACAAAACAGCTTGTAGTATTTTTTATTTCAAACTTAGCTGAGCTGTGAACAAAGTGTGAAGCGAGTGGGAAAGCAGATGAATTCTTTTCCTAGTCTGAAGAGCAGTGCCAGGAGTCTGGGTAGCCAGCTAGGGAAGAGGAAACTCTTACTGCTGAGAAGAAATAAGATATAACTGATATTGCAAATACATGGTGGGATGATTTATACAGCTGGAATTTAAAAATAATTAGGTAAAATATGTTTACCAAAAAAAAGAGTAGGTAAAAGAAGTAGGGGTGGCACTCTATTTTAGAGAGATGATTATCTGTGTTGGAGCTACTGTCTGGAAAGAAAATTTGGATTGTTCTTGGTGATTTCATTTTTAAAGACCTATCCTGGATGTTGTATACAGTCTGTAGTAAAACATCATTACAGTTTCTAAAAATGATAGGTGATAATTATCTAACACAAAAGGTATTGAACCTAACATGAGGTAATTCTATTTTGAACCTCACTATGTTGAATGAAGATGAACAGATCTAATTAAATTGGTTATTTGAAAACAGAGGACATTAATATATATACTTGGTACATCAAAAGAGTGAATTTTACAAACATGGAGAAAATTGTGAGAGATAATTGTTTAGGAAGAATAGACACAGACAGTAAATTGTGAAAACAATTTGAAAGTTGTTTAACAAGAATTTATGAGATGTCTAGAAGCCAAACCTCATAATTAAGAAACAGTACGCCTGTGTGTGAAAACTCCTCCTACTTCAGATATGAAGTGAATATATCAATTAAAATTTAAAAAAGAAAAATAGCAAAAGGGAGAAAGGGAGGGTGAGAGTAATCACTTTAAATTATAAATTATGAAGTGTAGCAAAGAGATACTGGAACCCAAAGACACCAGGAAAAAATGTATCTCCCAGGAATTAGGACAGTAAGGAACCAATTTTTAGGAAGTAGGGGGGAAAAGTACTAAGTTTAGTGTAAAAATCTGAAACAGAAATAATAATTGTAGTATAAATTAAGTATGAATAGAAGTACGTGTCTGTCTATATGTGTGACTGCGTATGCTTCTGTAAAAGCAGCAGGAGAAATACCAGTTAAAAGGGAAGGCATGCATTAACTGCTACAAAACCCCATATGTGGGATTTCATTCAAATGGAGAGGTAGAAAAACTGACCTATAGATAAGTGTTAAGGGAATGAAGTAGAGGACAGTATCTATAAAACATGCGGACAAGGAAAACAACAGTACTGTGAAGTTCAGGAATTTTGCCTAATATTTATGAGGGATGAGCCAAAATAACAAGAGAAAAGATCCCAAACTGCATCTGTTCCAGAAGAATATAGAAGGTAAATCCAAAATCTGTTTCTCATCACTAGTCAAGATGAACACCAGAGATAGCAAGCACTTGACTGCCGACATCCCTTGTCCTCCTTGGTGCACCAAGTGATCCTGGCCAAGCCACTAGGACACACACCAGTGCCGTTGAGTACGTGGATGTGAGAATGGGAGAAACCAGCTTTGAGATTTTCTAATGTAAGTTCACCTTCTTCTTCTCTGAGATCTCTCAGTGAGTTTTGCTACACTGGTTTCCTACATTGACAGTAGAGGGAAGTTCTAAGATTGCTCTTAACTCTGAAGAAAGACGCAACTGTTCATAAGTAGTCTGTGTAGAGAATCAGGAGGATGGGCTCATAGCCCAAGAGAACAGTGGGCCATTTTGTAATTTTCAGGATGAGCATTGTGCTATTCTGCATAAGACACTTAAAAGTTAACTCTCAGAGTTTCTAAGCTTGTGTCTACACTCCATTGTGTACATATTCTCTTGCTCAACAAGAGAAACAGGCATCTCTGAAAGGAAATTCGTCTTAGCTCTGCTAACAACCTGTCTTAAGATAGGTTATAAATTGAGGTGCCTATTTTTTCCACGCTTAGACTTGGACAATTAACTAATAGATAACTACAGTTACTATTTAAAATGGACATTAAAATGTGTCTTGTTAATATTTTGAAAGCAGAATGCCCAGCAAGTTTGCGTTTGGGAGATGTAACAAAAGATACACCTGACCTGATAATACTCTTACTCAAACGCTACTACATGTGGAATATTCAGGAGATTGTGGATATCATTCCAATATTTAAAAAGCCAGATAAATTCTAACTAGTGAAACCTGGCAACAATTCTGAGAAAAAGAATGTAATTGTTAATACACATTTTAATTCATCCAGAATGAAAACTAGGAATATAATTAGTGTCAATCACTATGGTTTTGGAGAAAGAGTCCTTATTAAACACACTTGATATAATTCTTTGATGAGACTGTAACATAGGCAGTGAAAGATAAATAATATATTTTGACTTTTAAAAGGAATTTTGACAAATTAATACACAACATTCTGATTGAAAAATTAGTGCAACAGTAGAATACATCTTATCACACCTTGATACATCTGATCACAGCGGTGGCTGAGAAAGAAGAAAGGTCAACAAGCAAGTAGCTTTGTTATCATGGCATGAGTTTAAGGGATTTGATATATTTTTAATTTAATGCTAATAAAGTTGTATGTTCATATAAATACCACAACAACACAGGCTTGCATCGGTTCAGGAAACTTATCTATTTTAAAAGACAATAAATGCTAAGCAACATAATTAAATATTTTGTGGAAGTGTACTAAAAAGCAGGGTTCTTGAATTTGTCTCTCTACTCTTCCAAGAAAATCCATGAAGGAAGCTTTCCTGTATAGTTTCTATGCCTAAGGCATGTTCATGCAGGGAATCAAATACATAGTTGGGAAAAGAGTTAGGCTTAAATGAATCGTTCCAGTGGAGTAACTACAGATGGTGAGAAAGGCAATCAGAGCTAATTCAGCAGTCTGGCATATTAGCATGTACTTTGCATATAGGAGAGCTGTACTAACTGAATAATTTTCAGTTAAATTCTTCTTAATTTCTTAATTTATTTTTCCAGCTGATTAAGTCTTAAGGTGAAATATTTTTCTCTCTGTATTTTTTTAGCATTGCTTTTGCTCCATTTTATTTCATTGTCTTTTGGCATGTCTCAACTCTGACCGTTATTTGATCTACTTTACTTTTTAATTACCTTTCTATATCTGCTTTGTTTTTCAAAGTGACATATTTCAGGTTAAAATAGCCTATGAAATGAAACATTTTACCGGGGACTAAAAAGACTTCAAACTGAATATTAAGGAATTTTGATATTTTCTCACAGTTCTTGATTGTGCTCATTTATGCATTTTTCTAAACATATTTTATTCCTTGGGGAGGTGCTTGGCCTGAGGTGAATTAGTGTCAAATAGTGGTATGGTAGCAGAAGGACCACTTTTGGCATTCTACACTAAGCCACGTATCTAGTATTTTTAAATATGCAGCCAGCCTTGCTGGTGTGGGAAATACTTCCAAGTAGTTCAAATATTGCAGTCAAACTGTCGACAACTGCAAAAATGTTTTAATGTGCAGATGTAATTTGGAAATCCTGAGCTGCTTGTTCTGTATTGCAGGTAGATTGACAATTTCTGGTGGTAGCTGTCATACCCCGTTGCTTCCGCTTGGGGGTGTTCTGACAAGGCTAATAAATAGCTTCCAGCTGAGACTGACCTTTCCTTACAGGCCCTTTCCGCTCTTGTCCTTGCCAGTTCTTCAAAGGCTGATCACCAGTTCAGCCCTCAGTCCTTCCTTCTTTATAGGCCCAGCTGCCTGTTGCTAAGTCTTCTCTGGGTATTGGACAAGGACCTCCATCCAGGCACACACATTCACTCATTGACAACAAACAGTCCTCTTCCATCCTCAGTCTAGGGTGAAAATACTCAAGTCTTGCAAACATCTTGGGAGACAAGGGAAGATGCAGCCTGCTGGGCAAGCTTGGGGTCTCTCCTTACACAGAGTGGATGGAGCGATTGCAAACAACACAACCATTCAAGCTGAGCCATGATAGAAGACTATTTCAAAACCTCCATCTCCCCTGTATCCAACTGCGTGAGTGCTTTTCCCCTGTGCTATTCTATTTTGTAAACAGATACCTTAAAACAGCATATTTAGAGCTAACATTGACTTAGCACTAGAACAGTTGAAAATAAAACCACTCAGACAAGAACACTTCCCAAAGAGAACACTAAAACTAAGAGCTGGGAGGCAATTTAAGAAACGGTTCCTTTTGCTGCTCATTTTTAATCAATGCCTCACAGCTAAGGCTTTCTGTGCCATAATTTGGACACGAAAACACAGGATAGGAAGACTCAGTAAGAGCAAGTGCTGGAGCCAGGCTGGATTGAATGTGCATTGACAAATGGTGTAACAGGTGTTCAGGAAATGGTCCTAATAGAAAGTATTGTTTTTGGAAAGGTAAGAACAGAATATCAAATCCAAAATGAGTTTTGAAGTCTGACAAAGGGTCTTTCATTCTTTGAGATCTCATGGCCTTCATTAACATTTTTGGACACTTTGTAGAAATTTGATGATGTGCTGATACATGAAACTTTTAATTTTTTTTAAATGCAAGAAACATTTCTGTCAAGGCAGGAAAAGCACTGTCATTTCAGCATATACACACTGTACTGGCATGTTCAGAGTTCTCCCATTTCTCTCTACTAACCATGCTCTGTAACCAAAAAGCTGCAAAACCAGTTATGTTCACAATGTTTGCTTTCTATTATTAACTGAAAGCCGAAGGACACAGAAATGGTAAGTCCCCTACACAAATCTCACCAGCTATTGTTTACAAACTCTGGGAAAAAGATGTCAAAGACATCCGCTGAAATGAAAACTTACAGTTTCTGTAGGAAGTTTCAATTTAGAAATTCTGAACTCATTGCATGTGATTTAAAATTGGCAACCACTGATACATAATTTTAAGAAAGCGTATACAGAGTGCAGAAAATGGGTTTGTTTAATAAGATCGGAATTCAGAAGACTAAAAAACAAGACAACCCCCCCCATCATCCTGTGGTCTGCGTTAGGTGCCAAATAAAATTATTTGATATAAACAACAACAAGGAGATGTTAGATGTTAAAATTATGTTATGCACTGATTAAAGCAACAATTAAGCATGGAAAAGCAGACCTGTGGGGAAGACTGTAAATGTCTGTCTAACGGGATAATGTCTCTGAAAGACTTATGCTTTGGTTTAGATTGAGGCCAGTCATAAAATAAACTCAACAGGGGAGAAGCCATTGTGTGGGTAAGGCCTGTGCTGACACTTACCTGTGGTTTAATTATATAGTGACACTTTGGGTCAGCAGATACCATTTGAACTCCCCAAATGCAGGTTTAGGGGCAAAATAATAATGCTGTGAGTACGGAACAAATGAGATAAGCTTGCTACAAACTGCAAGGAACTGAGAAAATATCATTGTTGTTCTGTTAATATAGAAGATGACTGGCTTTTATCCTCCTGATTTTTTTCATAGTTTTGGTTTATTTGTGATACTTTTAAACTCAGTCTGTTACGTAAATGTTCTCCAAGGATTGTTTTCATAGAAAAAAAACCCATAAAAAAACCCATTTTTGTTCTTTAGGCAACTACCTAACTTGCCAGTCAGTCAAAACCACAATTAAAAATGGCATAATACCAAAAGCTACTGATAGACGTAGGCTACCTGCCATCTAGACACAGCCAGATATCCGGTCTTTTTAAGAAAGTAGACTGTTAGGCTGCAGAAATGGTAGCATTTTGAATACTTCTGTGAAGTTCACGTACAAAAGAAATGTTAATTACACTGCAAGCTAATTGGGTCATGAGACCTGTATTAGAATGGAGCTAGGCCACTGAGTGGGGAGATTTGGGTGACTGAAGTACCGCAAGCTATGTAGTCGAATGTCCCAGCTTCAAAACAGAATGGCACCTATGACTTATACAAAACCATTGCTGTAAGTGAAGTAATTGAAAACAACCAAAAAAGGAGTCTAGTCAATAACTTTAGTATTATATCAGTAGCAATAACTAAGGTACTTCTACCTCAGTACATAAAGGCATAGACCTCTTCAATCAAAATGTACTAGGGCTTGTATTTAATATGATTCTTCCAGCTCTAATTCACCTGAAAGCTGAAGATATCTGCATCTGGAGTGAAGCCTGGTGAAACAGGCAATGCTGCACGTTCATACGAAGGGCAGTCCTTTTTTCTCATTGACTTAGAGAAAAAATAGTGCTCTAATTTAAGGAGACTTCTAATCTCTCTTCTCTGGTTGATGATCATCCCACTATTTGCCCCAAAATGGAATGCTATTTTGTGGCTGGAAGAAAAGAAAAATATATTTTTATATACTGATGATTATTTAGTGTTTGAAAAATTGCCTCTCTTCGGAGCCCTTCTTACAGAGCAGGCCTGGGAATACTTGTGTCGCTTAGAAGTTGGAGGACTAGCTATGAACCCTACAAAGCTGAGACAAGCACCCACTTTCTTGATGAGCTCCAGCAGAGCTAGGCTCCTAGACTGCCCTCACAGAAACTGCCTGCTGGGTATAAAACCTGGGGGAGTTGATAGAAAACACCAAAGACAGAAGCATGCCTGAAACTCTTGTCCCCTTCACGGCCTCATGTTCATGATTGTGAATGGAAAAGTCTGAAATTAAGATTTTAGACCATTAAACTCACCTCTTCTGCTTTGGTTCCTGAAGGCAGTCAGTGGCACTACCCACTCAGAAAGCGAGAGAAGAAGAGTGGGTCTCCCCTTCTATGAGGAGGCCTGTTTCTGTCAGGGATTGATGGGTCTTAGAGAGCAGATGGGGTTGCTCAGGTTTGGTCAGAAATAGAGTTTAGATAGGTTTGATGCACATCAAGTCCTTCTGTCAGGCCGGAACAGTGAACGTGAGCACAAATGCTCATATTTCATCATGTCATCAGTGCTGCAAGAAATACTGAAGTAAAAATCTGTAGAACTAGTTAACTGTATTTTGTTTCCTCCCTACCTTTCTTCAGCCATCAAGAACAAAAACGTCTGACCAGTCTGACTGATGTGCATCGCTTAATTTCAGCTTTGTAGCATAAAAAGACAAATGTCACAGAAACATCTTTCTTAAATTGGATCTTTTTATGAATAACTATTTTTCAAGGGTTTTGTTGGTTTTGTACTGATGGAAATTAAACCACCTAAAAGTGTTGTTTGTCCTTAAATAGAGAAGAAAGAAGGAAAAAGAAATACATACAGTGTTCTGTGAAACTAAAATGCCACTTTTTTTTTTTTTTTTACTGGCTGAGAAAAGTATAATTCTGGTCCTTTCGTAAACTGTTTAGAGAAAAATATGTCTGCATGGTTTATATGTATTTTGAAACACCTAAATAAGTTTGCACAGTCTTGAATCTCAGCTGTGAGAAGAATCACTTCAGCAGTGGACTTAACAAGAGCAAAGGCTGCATGAGGCCTGCAGAAGCTCCAGAGGAAACACAAGCAAAGTCTGATGTCACTCTAGTGCCATTTTCTTTCCAGAGGTCTGTTAACAATTTTTTATAGACTGAAGACAATTGTCATTACTGGATCTATGTACAGTGCAATTTTTAATTTGAATGAAACTTGTACAGATGATGCTACAATTGCTTAATTTTACTTATATTGAACCTGTTTCATTAATATGCGTGTTGATTGAAGAACTGCCTATGAACGTCAGTGTTAAATATTAATTAGGAACCTGACTATCATTCAGTCACATTCTCTTTTTGCTAGCTTATCGTTACATGTGTATCGGTAGCAGCAGTTATTTTTGCTGACTATTTCATTTATCATAAATAAGCACATTTCTCATGATTGTTACTTGCTTAGCTAAATGTAGCACTACTTCCATCATGCAGTTAGCTGAAAGTGATGTTCCACGGAGGGAAGATTTGGGAGTGTGGCTTCTAGTAAACATTTTGTTTCAGGGATTTTGTGCTATCTTTTCTTTCTCTTTTTCCTTTTCAGGGAATATTTGTCCTAGGATTGCCATATGCTCTGCTCCATAGTGGATACAGTGGTCTGTTTCTTATTATCTTGGCTGCAGCATTATGCTGTTACACAGGCAAAATTCTAATCGTTTGCTTGTATGAAGAAGATGAAGATGGGCAGCTCATAAGAGTGAGAGACACATACGAAGATATTGCAAATGCCTGCTGCAAAAAGCTATCTCCCAAACTAGGTGGCATAGTTGTCAATGTGACCCAAGTGATGGAACTGATCATGACATGTATTTTGTATCTGGTTGTCAGCGGGAACTTACTGTCACATAGTTTTCCGTATGTACCAGTGACTGAGAAAACTTGGTCTGTAATTGCATTTGTTACACTGCTGCCTTGTGTGTTTATCAAGACTCTCAAAATTGTTTCCAAACTCAGCCAGCTTTGCTCCTTGGTCCATTTCATTATCATCCTTGTAGTGATGACTTACTGTCTCACACAAATACATCAGTGGTCCTGGGCAAAATTCAGAATCTCGATTGAGTTTGAGGACTTTTTGGTCTCTGTAGGGGTGATCATTTTCAGTTACACTTCACAAATATTTCTTCCCACACTTGAAGGTAACATGAAAAACCCAGGGGAATTTAGATGTATGCTGAATTGGACTCACTTTTTTGCTTGTGTCTTGAAAACAACCTTTGCACTGACTGCATTCCTGACCTGGGGTGAAGAGACGAAGGAAGTTATTACTGACAACCTGCCATCATTTCTTCAAACCCTAGTGAATTTGTGTCTCTTAACCAAGGCTCTTCTTTCTTACCCTTTGCCCTTTTTTGCAGCCACAGAAATTGTGTATGCTTGTATTTCTAGAGGCAACCATTCCAATTACAGATCTCCACTATTCTCTCTGGGTGTAAGAGGCTCATTTCTCTTGTTAACTCTGCTGATGGCCATGTTCATACCACATTTTGCCCTGTTGATGGGTTTAACAGGCAGTGTAACAGGTGCTGCTATGACTTTTCTTCTTCCTTCTCTCTTCCATTTGAAACTTAAATATAAAAAACTATCTTTCTTAGAGAAATGTGCAGATATCTCTCTTTTTATTTTGGGTTTCCTGTGTAGCATAGCAGGCGTAGTTTGCTCAATAAAAGGGCTGCTTGAAGTATTTGGAGGAGTGTAAAAAGATGTCCTGAAAGATGAATAAGGCCCAAATCTTATAAATGCTTTTACCCTGTTAGTTAGTATTTAAGAGATTTTGTTACTAGGTAAAATTACACATAAGTTTAAATGTTTGTGGGATCAGAGCTTTAACTGTAAAAGTATGTGGCTCTAAACAAATTAGAAAATAACCTTTATAGCCAACAAGTACAAAATAACCCCTATTTAAAATGTTGAGAGGAAAGAAGGTGTTGGAGATGGTTTACAATGAAAATAGTTTTCAACTAATCCTATGTAGTTTTGTTCATACATGACACGTACATCCTAAAATGGTTACTGCAAGTGGTTCCAGTTTAACCAAAATTTCTCACAGGTTTAGATACTATTCAGTTTCAAGGCTATCAAATCTAGCTTACAGGATATGGTAGAGTTTGAGAGAGCTACCATTGCAAATGGATGAAATATGATTTCACATTATTGGCAAACTGTGAACAGAAAAAAAAATCTGTGAATTTCATTTTTCATATAAGACAAGTTCTACTACTTGTTTTTTAAATGAGTAGGCAAAAAAATAACTTGGTTTACAGCAACTTTGAAAGCCTGCTTTTATCATGAGGTCAAATGGGAATACAGTGTAAAACGGGCATTCTAACATCTCACAGTCACGGAAGAAGGAATTTGTTCTGAAAGAAGCTATAGCCAATGACTGCAGCTTTTCTGCAAGTCTAATTCCTAAGACTCATGCCTCTGCAATGCAGTTATTCTATTGGTTGGGTTACAAGAAGCCTCACTGGTAGTATGAAAAAGTTAATATGCAGTTCACTTTCCCTCTTAGGCAGGAAAATTCTTTGATCTTTGTATTTCATCTGATGATATTAAAAGTTCAATGAAGTAAATCAGGTTCAACAAACAGACACACAGATAACTTCCTGTACAACTGGCTAGATCTTTAGCTTTAAAAGATATTGGCTTCATAAAAAGATCAACATTGCAATGTATTTCACATTAGTGATAAAACATTATGACAAGAAGCAATCTAATCAGAGTACTCTAATGAATAGATATCATCTTATTGTACTAAAGCTATGTTATATTAAGTGCGGAAAGTAATGATTTGAGAGAAGAAAGTTTACGTTTTTGTTACGAACAATTTCACACAACCTTCTACTGCATCATATGAAAAAGTCTTTGCATGTCAACATGACTGGATTATAGAGTAAAAAACCCTAGTAGTAACTGCTTAACTAAACTGTTTTTCTATGTAGTATCTTAGCATTAATGCTTCTGTTCTGCGTGAGCAACAGTGACCTCTCAAGGCTAATTTGCTGAATGATGAATAACATGCAATTAAACTTAATAGAGGAGTTATGGTAAGCCTTGTATGTCACCCTGTTTCTTTCCTTGTCTCCTAATGTATGCTTGCTGTGTAGAATAGCAATGAAAAGTTTATTAAAACAAATTAATTGTGTAATTACAAAATTATTAAGAAATCTGAGGAAATAACTATTCTTTTTGAACTTATATTACTTCTTTGGTACAGTGGGTCAAATTCTGCACTCAAATCCACAACAATTTAATTTATTGATATTGAGATTTGTGCTGGAACAAATAGGAGGTATGCATTTTTAAGGAGTCTTTTTATTTTTATGGAGAATGTCAAAAAATACATTACTCATTGAAGTACTTGAAAGCTTGTTATTACCCCTATGACACAGTCAGAAGGGTGTTATTACTTAGATGATGTCAATGAAAGGGTATCATTACTTTTTGTCTGGAGAAGTTTCACAGATAAACAAACACGCAGGAACAGTATTTGTTCTATTTATCCTATATAAATCTCTGAGGACAGAGGGAGGTTGTCCAAAGAGTTTTGTAAAAATTCTTTCTGTTACTTTCCTTAAAAACTCTTCACAAACAATTCACCATTATCCCCCATCTCCTACTTTCGTTTGATGTGTTTTGTCTCTAACTCTTCAGAAATTCTTGGAGTTGCCTCAGTGCATTTGTTGTTGAAGAAAGCTTGGTAACTAGATAAGCACCGTATTTGTATGGCAGTTTTAGGAATTCCCTGGCTCATCAGTGTGATTCAAAACTGGCTTTAGTGGAACTTTTCTTCTCTCACCCTTTTCAAGAAGCTAATGCCTATTCCTTTCAAGTCAAATATGGTTGTTCCTCCCACCCCAACCGTGCTCTTTTACTTACGCAAGCTCTTTCCTACAAGGGGAGGTGATTTGTGTTTTATAAGACACGTACTATTTTTGTCCTTATTTAATCATTTTCACAATCTCAGTTAACATCAGGGAACAGCAAGATTATGATTAACAAGTAAATATGATTGTAAATGCACAAAAATGAAAGGAAAGTCATCCAAGTGCAAGGCCTCAAGAAGTCACTTGGGAGAGGCCACTAGAATAAGAAACAAAACACAGTTCAAGATTCCCTTTTTGTAGCAAACACTAGGCAATTTTGAAGTGTGCTGTTGTTGTGGGATACAAAAGCTGTATGAACTTCCCTTTAAAGCCATGGCCAGACATCTTCATGAGAATCTTCTGGGGTCAAGACGAAATGAACCTTCCAACTTAGAAAGGCAGAGGTACACTTATACACCCTACAGTTCAACTCTGAATGTGGTGCTCAGCGCATGATAAAGGTAAAAATAAATATCTGTGATATAAGGCTGATGTACTAAATTTCATTTCCTGAAACACGCGATTGCATATTTTTAGATAGAGACTTCTTTCTGAATACTTTCCAATGGTAGAATTCAATTAATAATCTACATAAAATATCTGCAGCTCTCTATATTAGACAGACATTAAAATACTATCTATAGAATATGTTCAGAAAATCTAGAAAGTTACAAACCAGGAGGCACTGTATTTATCTGTATAATGGCTATCGGGAATTTTTGTCACTAAATTTATACTACAAATCATTACAATCACTGAAACTAGAAAAGTAAAAGACTGACTAAATATTAATCTATTATTTTGGCCACTCTTGGATTATTCATTGTAATATGATGGTGCTTTATTAAAATTAATTCTGAAAGCAAACAACCAACAGTAATGAACATGAAGAAAATGCTAGGGAGCAAGTTACATGCTGAAATAAAACATTTCACACAGTCAAACAGTTCATTTGTTGTGTCAGCAAAAGTATGAGCAAAGGAAACTTCTTTCAGCAAGGATATCACAGGCGTTGCCCATGCTTCTCCCATTTTATAGAGATTGCAGCGTCAACACCAAACTCTGAATTCCTAGTTCTGACAGTAGTTAAGCAGTTTTAAGTCAGTCAAATTACACTAAAATTAAAATATACGCTCAACTAAGGTATCTCCCACAGATAAATTGAGGAACTTCAAGTGTTTATTTATGAAGGCTTTCAAAAGCTTGAATCTGAAGTTCACCGGAAAACCTCGCTCCTGCTGACTCAGTGGGAGTATAACCGTTGACTTCAGTGGACCAAGGCTCTAACACCTATAATCCATTAAAAATGCTTAACTTACTTTTACACCAAAGCTTGGTCAACACTTCATAATGGGAGGTTCTTTTCCACATTATCACATCTTTTCTCTTTTTCCAGCAGTGAGATAAATGTTTTCCCTGACAATGCTACTGAAGCGTTAGAGAGATGTCAGAAGAACTTTTGAAAGAAGTTCTTGAGGCTGACACTGTTTCATTAATTCTTTGTCCTTGATTATTCACTTCATTTTTATTTTGTGAAGCAAATTCTGAACTACATGTACAAAATTCAGTTTGCATCAGCTGGTTATTCTGAAAATGTGGTTGTACAAAAATGGAACAAATAATATGTCCTGAGAATGCTTCATTAAATCATTTCAGTTTTCAGTATTTCTTTTCAGAACTACAACATATAAAAATGGATATCTGATATCTAGAAATCAGTTATCTGGCTCTTCTGCATTATTATTGATTATCTGGATGATATATTGGTCTTAGAAAATATTTACCTTCCAAAACTGAGTAGAAAAGGAAGTGTATCTCAAAAAATATTGTGATAGTATGCAGAGACTTAGTTGTCCCAAGAGCTCATATGGGAAACAAAATGTTGGAAAATTTATTGCGTTTTGTAGTAGCTCGCAATGAATTTGAAAATACATGGTTTGAAAACCACTTAAGTATTTTTGTCCACAGCTTAAGGATTTGTCTTGCTGTTGCCACTTTGAAGTTAACTGTTCATTCTTCTGTGGTGTCATCACCTTTTTTATGCTGTCACCCTTCACCTTCTAATATATTTGTCTTCACACTGCCTCTTTGAGGGAAGGAAATTCCAAAATCTTGATTTTATAGTTGCAAAGCCAATACTTGGAGCATAGATTAACCCAAAAAAGAATCGCATGAAAGCTCTAGGTTAATGCTCTCCACTATACCATGCCTTTGTGGTGATCCTGACAGTAAACACTTCTTTTTTTCTCTCCTTCCTCCTTTGTTTTATCTTCTCTGCCACTTTGTGCCAGGATAACACAAAGCTATGTAGCACAGCAAGCAGCCCATTATGCAGCATAAGTATTTAACTGAAAGTTGCCTTTCCCATTTAACTTTTTGTCTTTTAAAATAGAAATATAAAAAGATTGAGGGAAATGAAGTATCTAAACAATTATATAGAGAGGGAAGCAGCAAGCGATACGAAAGAAAAAAGGCACAGGAGAGAGAAATTAAATTAAAGATAGGGCAAATGCAACCAAAAACGCAAAAGGGTAGAGGAGGAGAAAAGGTGTGGTGAGGGACTGGAAGAGGAAAAATGGGAACTAGTAGGAAGTGAGAAGCTGGGAACAAGTGAAAAGGAAAAGAAAGATCACAGAAAGGAAAAAGCTAAGAAAGAGGAAAGGGGAAAGCAAAGTAGGGGAAATACTCTGATGTAAGAATAACATTGTCTGTAAACATTTTCTACAGTTTTGCACAAGCAGTAATTCAACTCTTGTTGATGCAAGTCAATATATGCTGTGTGTGAACAGTTTTCATTTCTTTCACTTCCCCAAACCTCTCATGAATTCAAAATATTTAAAATAAAATCCTTCTCATTTCTCTGGAAATATCTCTAAGTTTAATGTTTTCTGTTTCCCAAAGGAATTGCAAAAAAATGTTAAATAAAATATTCTTAGCAAATTCTCTTTCCCCGTGCATCCTTATGTATTCCTCTTACTGCCCTGTCCTACAGCATTGATTCAGATATACACTGCTCTTAAGCGGTTACTGCCTTGCAGCCCCAAAGCCAGTGCAAAAAGATCTTAAAATGGGAAAAATCCTCTTACAATGACCACCACAGAGGATCTTTGCAACTCAGGCCAGAATCAAAGCTAATACCCCTGCAGAATTCCCAGTCTGGAAATGGTTTAGGTCCACTTAGATGCCTGCTAGCAAACCCTGGTCTGGAAAGAGCTGGGAAAAGATAACGCTGAGATGGCACTGCACTGTACCTCTGTTGCTTCTCAGGTGCACAATGCAAGAAATGGCAATTCCTACCAGAATACAAATTAAAGTATCCCTGTGAGGTCCTTCACATGGTAGCAGGGACCTAATTATCCTGTCAGTTCCCCACAAATCAGGAATGTGCTGGATCAAGATGCAGTTCCCTCCAGGGAATATGTGGCACACGAAAGGGAGATCAGGCTGCCTTTGGATGTAATGTGAGTACTAATCCAAATTCTGCCTGGATGCCTTAGAGGAAAGGATTTGCTTCAACATCAAGAGAAGTTTTCCTGTACACTTTCTGTGCTAATGCTAGAGCACTAATGATGACACAGAGAATGATAAGAGATAAAGGATTTGTTAATAGCTAATCAAATAAGTAAATGTGGTGGGAAAGATGGGATAAGGGTCAGGAGGAAGGAACTTGGAAGTAACTGGAGAAACAAAGCAGAAGAAGAAAAAAGAAACACTAAAAGCAACTGAAAACTGTAAGGATAATCCTAATTTCACTTTGTGCAAAATTAAACATAATTTAAATGATAGCTGAAATTCAAGTGTTGTGTCAAGGTTATCTTTTACCCTAGACTTATGGCTTCAGCAAGAGAACCAAAAGGGACTGAGTTCAGTAATTAAGCATTGCGTCATGTTCTTGTGTCATGGGCTACCATTTAAAACATTATTTACCCTATTTACTATTTACACAAAGATCTTGACACCCATCAAGTTTTTCGTGCTTAAGGTGGAAAGCAAAGCAAAACAAAAAAGACAAGAAAAGTCACAACTAGTGACGAATGCAGAGTGTAGCCTACCTTAGGCCAGGAACCCAGAGAAGACAGGACCTACAGGCTACATCAACAGGTTGTTGGGGCTTTAGCAGTGCTCATAATTTGTAATAATAATGTAATGAGCAAAGATAAGGTGAAGGCAGAAGGATTAGAGGAGAGCACTCAGCACACATAAGCCATGCTACATCTACCAAATTCCCAGTGCAGCTGCTTCAGGGATACTAAGCCTCATGCAGACAGCTGCATCCCCTTGTTGCCATCTGTGGCTTGCATCTCTGGTGCTACCACTCACAACAATCTGCACAGTTGCAAAGGCATAACCCCCCATCAGCACAAAATATCTGCTCCCACACCTACTTGCAGGGAACATGGCTAGCACCCAGCCCATAGGATGCAAGGGCTTTCCTGAGATTTAATCAGCTGGTAACTAATCCTAGGAGTGATGGCTACAGAGAGGAATGTCTTGCCAGCTGAGGCATCAGATGGGAACACAGAACAGGCATTAAGTTATCAGTTTTATTAGACAACACTAATCTCATTCATGTAGACTTGCTAATTACACTTCAGGAGAAAGTTTTATTAAGAATGCTGTGATGGGAATCTGAACTGGGTCAAATTTTAAGGGTGGGTCAACTTATATCAACCCAAATCAAAGGTAGGTCAACTTTTTTGTGACTGTTCCCAGAACTCCTGGAGCACTGATTTCCAAAAGCTGTCTTATTTGGAGCACAGGAACTTAAACGAACATAATGAAGTAGATCAGAAATGTTATCATTTACCTGTCCAATTAAGTCCAATTAAATGACAGAGACTGGCTGTCCTGGTCCCTGCCGGAACCAGGACACTGGCCAATTGAAATATTTTGATTTATTAAAGCAAGCGACAGTAAGCAAAACAGCGCTGGGCGGCCGGGGAGTCTCCTGCTCCACCAACGGCGCGCGCTCACCCCGGTCAGAGTCCCCTTCTTATAGTGTTGCTAAGGGGTCTCTCCTGGTCCTCTGGTGGTCGTGGGATGAAGGCGGCAGTCTTCTTTTGCATTGTAGGTCGTAACCCTGTCTCCTTCAACGCATGCGTATCGCGCACGTACATATATCACTTCCAACTAATACATCTTGTTTACTTAGCCAGATACTGCGGTTACAGAGGAGCCAGTCTTATCAGTTACAATAGTTGGTATGTTATGCGAAGTTGTTACAGGGAGGTTAGTTAAGCAGCCAATATTTTATGCAGGATTAGCCACATTCCAGTGTTGCTCACATTTCATTATTTGACAGCTTCTAATGAACAAACAAAGCCAATTTTCATTTATTACAAGAAACAAACGATTTATAAACAAATTTCTCTTCTTCCACAGACATCATTATCAGGCAGACCCCTTCTGCCAGTCTCACCCTCAGTCCTGCCAATCAGAGACTTACTGGGTTGCTATAAATTCCCCTGTCTCCCCATTGCTCCTTTCCCTTACAGTTAAGGCCTAGGGAGGTCTCTGCTCTCTGTTCTTTTTGGATGTCCCCTCATTCTTTGCTTGTGCTGTTGAGACCCTACCTCTCTCCCTTGCACATCACAAGCAACTCACCCCTGCATCTTTTCAGCATCTTTCAGGAAAGAAACTTCCCCAAACCTCCACAGGCTGCTCTTAACCTGGTGTAGCAGCCAGGGCGAGGGCAAGGTAAGAGGGCAGGCTTCTCCCCTAGTCCGGTGATGCTGGTTCAATGTGCTGCTTTTACATGATAATCTGCAAACAGGTAACTAAACTCACTGTCTGGTTACCACACGTGGTCATTTGAATTTAAAAATAGAAGCGAATGTTCCCATCATTTTTCTAATCATAGCAGTCATACACCTCGCTATTTTGGGCCCAACCTTCATCCTTTAGGAACAGAAGTCACGCACAGCAAGACAAGTTACTACCAGATTAAATATATCTGCTTTAGAACCCGACCTGAGCTTGATAGTCTACATTTCACAACGACTGTGTGCATGAAACCCATGACACAATCAGGGCCTAAAATACCAATTCAGATCAGTTAAACATCATGCTTTCTTTTGACTTGAACTCTGTTAATCACCAAATAAAATTTTAAAAAATGTCTTGGAAGTCTTATTATCAATCTTGCCATAACACGGCCATACAGAGAGCTCCAGTCTAATGCATCAATGGAGTCAAGAGCACAGCATGCTATTTGCAGAGCCCTGGAGTAGCATGAAACCGGAGAAGAGGAGACAAATTACAGGAGTTTTGAGAGCTGTTGAGGCCACAGATCTCAGAGAGGGAAGGGCTGGATCAGAAGTCCTGAAGAAGTCCAATACTCCTACGATACGAGTATCTCTGAAGGACACTTCTTAAATAAATGGCTAATGCAAAGCGTCATCCCTGAATGTTGTTCATCCAGGCTCATCTTGCAGATCCAAACCCTCAAATATGAGTCAAGGCTACAATCTAAGACTTACTTGCAGGCCTAAAGTGTTTGGCTACCTGGGAACAAAAGACTGACCTTGATTTTCAAAGTCACTTCATCTATTTTAACTCCAGAAGTTGGAAATGCAGTTATTTGACAAGGCCATCAGCTGAAGAAAATGCAACATGTTACTCACTGCCCAGCTCTTTTGTCAATGCAGCATTTTAGCCTGAGGCCTGATTAGGATTCTTTTAGGGTGATTGGACATGGTAAGCTTCTGGAATAGCCCTAAACTAGTACAATTGGAAGAGGCTCTTAGAGATCTAGCCTCTTAATGACATATGGTGAAAAGGCTACTTTGAAAACCAAGAAGTCTTTCTGTCTTCGTTTTTCAGGTCTGCAGATTTCTTCTTGGCTGAACCTGGGGACGTGGCTCTGAGATTTTCTTCTAAAGATAGAATAAGGGAAGCAAAGACTTTGTATTGGAGCAACTAACATATCATTTTAATGCCTGGAACTACTGTATTTTACTGCTTGAAGTTATTAAAACTACTGATAAAAGATTGGTTGATCTCAATGGCTAATTTATAATACACAATGCATAATGTATTATATATAAGAACTATAATTTCATTCACCATGGAATTGAAACAATCTTAGAATGTGTAACATAAAATGCAGAACTGAACCGCAGAAGACAGGATAGTAAGAAACAGTACTTTTTATCTTCCTGAAAATAGACATTATTGATATTTTAGGGAGAGGCAATTGCAAAACAATGAATATTACTACTGTTGGTCACATTAAAGCATATGATTGAATCACAATAAGATCAGAATTTTGCTTTTATGCAAGAATGGCTATGTACAGTATCATCTATTTAGAAATTATAAACCTAAGTCATGTTTATTTCACTGAAGATTTCCACTCCAAATTAAATAGCAGAAGCAGGGAGCTCTGGAAGGAGAAAGGTACAACAAATCCATAAACCAAGGCAGAGGTCTTTGGGGGAATATGGAATTTCCCTGCCTACAGTATAAATCATAATCTTTGAAAACCTCAGCTGTATGGGAAAATACTATTTCATTTCATATAAGAAGCCTATAATATATTCTACTTTAAAGCTCTTGACAAAACCAGGTGGCAAAATCATCCAGAGCTGTTTTATGATACAGCCTGCTGTACGAAAGGTAAAACAGAGAGCAATCTGCTGTTTTAATTATGTGCTCGGAGCAAATGCAATATCTGCAGCTTTAATAAACATTGACCCCTTAACTGAATGTGCCCTACAAACACATTAATGCCCATCTGGGAAATAATCCAATGAAATAATCCAATCATACCAACAGGGAACGACTGTTAGATTGGCAAGTGAGGGCTCATATACTCTGGGCTGTAGCAGGCTGTTCCCTATTAGCTTATTGCCAGAGCTGTGCACCTTTCATAGGTTTTTTCATCTTTTAAAAACAACTTGAAAAACCAGTTGTCATGAAATGAGTCAAACTAACATCACTGTGAAATTAAGCCCTCTTGGGTTACACAGACATTAGTTGGCAGAAAAAAAAATGTAAACTGAATTTCTTTTTGAGACGTTCACCGCTTGCTTCACAGAGGTGCTTTTTTCCCAGCAAAGGGGAGCTGATGTTGCTATCGTTTGCCTTTTTTTTGGTAAGTCTGCTGAATGGGGACTGTGGCTAGGGAGAAAAGATATATTCAGTTGAGGAGACTCTTCAGAAAACTAATTGAATTCAGAAAATGTCTCAGCCACTTGGAAGGACCCAACAGTCCCAGAAGCAAAGGCTTATCACTTTTGCTTATCACCTTTGAGACTCAGAAAACATGGACTCCAGCAAACAGAAACAAAAATTTTCTCCCTATTACCACACTGATGTGTATTGCCACTGGTTGTAGCCAAACTGCAATGAAAGATTCAAAACTTTCCAATTTTGAGGTTACAGCGAGCTACAAAGTTGTAACTGGCTAGTGCCTCATGGCTAGATTTTACCTCACTGTTTCAGTGAGGTCCAGTCAGACCCATATTGATTATTGTATTAATTTAGAACCAATGAATCCTGAGGACTTATAATGCTGACAATATCCATCTGCTGACATAAATATAAACCTGGCGAAAAAGTAAGAGAAAAAAAGAGGAACAGCTAAGTGATTTGCCCAGTGTTGGAGAAAGAAACCTTGTCTGAAATCTGCCCAAATATTTTATTCGTTCTTCCTGTAATGGTATATTTTTAAACGGCATCTATAGGTCCCTACCTACTGGCCCATGCAACTTTTTTTTAATATGGATTGTCTTCAAGGAGAAAAAGTGAGATC
Source organism: Chionis minor (assembly GCA_013398295.1). Taxonomy (NCBI): domain Eukaryota; kingdom Metazoa; phylum Chordata; class Aves; order Charadriiformes; family Chionidae; genus Chionis; species Chionis minor. The sequence goes on along the minus strand of VZSF01000109.1, from coordinate 61,692 downwards.
AGACTCCAGTCATTTGATTCACAGCAATTGGGAGCTGCTAGTGAAGTTTCCAGTCCTGCTAGACTTTTTTGTCTGTTTGTTTGAATGTTGATTCTAGAAATCGAAAAATGTACAATTAATTCCCGTAAGGTCTCCAGCAACAAGCAGAAAGTAATAGTTTGTATTCATTTCTAGCATTAGGAATCTAGAGTCATCATGAAAGTCAAACACTCATCAACAAAGTGCAAATTGAAGGAGCATTTTATTCCTACCACCTTCACCAGAAACTGTGTGGAAAATGGCCACACTTAAAACACATGAGGATCTCTTTCTAATTTAAAATTTCAGCTCTAATTTGGCAAACGAGTTGTACTGATAAATCCCTTTTCTGATAGAATTCATAATTCTGTAATGTCTACAGATACTAAGCCTAAAGGAGATCCAGTTTTGCTGTTTGATGAAAAAAAATCCAACTATAGGAAAGATTTAGATTTTTTTACTTCTTTGTATTTTTCACCCTCACTCAAATGATTCCTGGGCACAGATTTTCTTTATGGACATTTTGGAATATTTTAGTTTTGCCCTATCTTATATTCAAGATGATTACACAGAATTTCATGCACTTCCTCAGAGGCACAATGTTGTATGCAATTAGTACAAAACAATAATTTATTATTTCAGACCAACACTTTTTTTCTTCCATTTACTCAAGATCTGATGAGCTAGTTTGCATTTTTGAGAAACCAAATATTAGTAGAAGCCATGCCATTCCCTTCATACCTAAAATCTAGCCACATTTATGCCTGAGAGAAACAGAGGTAGGTTCTGACTGAGACTCTTCCCACACATCAGGTCATAAGTGAGGTGGATTGAGAACTGGTTGAATGGCAGAGCTCAGAGGGTTGTGATCAGTGGCCCAGAGTCCATTTGGAGGCCTGTAGCTAGCAGTGCTCCCCAGGGGCCAGTACTGGGTCCAGTCTTGTTCAACGTATTCATCAAGGACCTGGATGAGGGGACGTACCCTCAGCAAGTTTGTTGATGACATGAAACTGGGATGGGTGGCTGATACGCCAGAAGGCTGTGCCACCATTCAGTGAGATCTGGACAAGCTAGAGTGTTGGGCAGAGGGGAACCCAATGAAGTTCAACAAAGACAAGTGTAGGGTCCTGCACCTGGATGGGAATAACCTCATGCACCAGTACAGGTTAGGGGTTGACCTGCTGGAAAGCAGCTCTGCAGAGAGGGACCAGGGAGTCCTGGTGGACGACAAATTGACCATGAGCCAGCAATGTGCCCTTGTGGCCAAGAGAGCCAGTGGTCTCCTGGGGTGCATTAAAAAGAGTGCGGCCAGCAGGTCGAGGGAGGCCCTGGCAGGGCCACATCTGGAGTACTGTGTCCAGTTCCGGGCTCCCCTGTTCAACAAAAATAGGGAATGACTAGAGAGAGTCCAATGGAGGGCGACAAAGATGATCAAGGGAATGGAGCACCTCTCTGATGAGGAAAGGCTGAGAAACCTGGGTCTGTTTAGCCTGGAGAAGAGAAGACTGAGAGGGCATCTCATCAACGCTTATAAATATCTAAAGGGTGGATGTCAAGAAGATGGGGCCAGACTCTTTTCAGTGGTGCCCAGTGACAGGACAAGGGGCAATGAGCACAAACTAGAACACAGGAAATTCCATCTCAACATGAGGAAAAACTTCTTTACTTTGAGGGGGGAAGAGCACTGGGACAGGCTGCAGATTGCAGAGTCTTTTTCTCTGGAGATATTCAAAACCCAAATGGATGTATTCCTGTCCAACCTGCTCTAGGCGAACCTGCTTTGAGGGTGGGGGTTGGACTAGATGATCTCCAAAGGTCGCTTTCAACCCTTACCATTCTGTGATTCTGTGATTCTGTGATAAGAGACTTCAGAAATTACCATTGATGTCTCTTATGCCCTTGTATGGGGTACTCTTGGGTGCAAAGGAAGGACTATAAGTATAGCTTACTGTTAAGACCAAAAGTTCATCCGGAAGTGTAACATCTCTCTCACATTGGCAAGTAACAGTTATCTTGGTAATGGTGTAAAAACCAAGCCAGAATATGCCAGTACTTCTCCACAATACTTCCTCAGTCTCCAGGGATTTGTGGTTCTGCAAATTCCTGAATGAGAGGTATTATCTTTATGCTTACAGTATCTGGTAGATTTTTCCTCCATTAATTAGCTTTATGAACAGCTAGATGTACACTGTAAATATTTAAATACCCTGTGTGCAAGAGTTCCACAGTACAACTAATTTTGTTCATTTTCAACCTACCCGTCAAAAACATAATTTTAGCTCTCACTAGCTTGTGTAGGAAAAACATCATTGTCTGTTCACCTTCTCCAGGCCATGATAGCTGTACAAAATGAAGTTGTCTCTCCCTGGCTGAACAGTCCTAAACAATTTAGCTGTTCCTCTTATGGAAGCCGTTTTGTCTCTTTGATCACTGTTATTGTCCTTCCTTGAACCTTTTCTAGTTCTGCCCTGTCCCTTCCGGGGATGAGAGATAAGAGGGAAGACCAGAAATGTAACATAATATTTGAGAGTGGACATAGCTTGACATACTGTTTTGTTCTCCATTCCTGCAATAATAATTTCCTGCTTTTTTATTGGTAGCATTGTTCTTTCTGTGGTGGCCCAAGGACATATCAAAGCAAGCAGCTTGGAAATAGATAGAGGTAATATATTTATCAGAACAAATCGGGGGGGGGGGGGGGGGTTAGAAGCNGGGGGGGCAGGTCATGCATTTTGCAAAGGGGCTCATATGCTGAAGAGCATATGTAATACCTGAAATTTTTGCCTTATTTTGTAATTGCTTCTTTGACTTTTACTGAACACGAAACTGAGTTTTTCACAGAATTATGTTACATTTCTAAGACCTTTTTTTTTTGAGTGGTGGCAGTTAGTACAGAGTTTATCACCCTGCATGTAAATTAAGATTATCTTTTCCACGCTGTGTGTTACTTCCCAGTAATCAAAATCACTGGTCTGTAATCCCAGAATCCCTAATTGAGATACTTTTAAAAAACTAGTGTCCTAGCCTACCTTCCATATCTTTACTATAGAGGCAGTTTTCAGGAATATAGTAGTTCAGCTATTTCATCCTCAATTTCCTTTAGATCTCCTGTGTAAATACCATATGGTCCTGGCAGTTTGCTACTGTTCATTTTGTAAATTTGTTCTATAACCTCCTCCACAGACATTTCAGTTTAAAACAGATCTTCTGATACATTCTTGTACGGATTTCTGGAGTGTGAATTTCTAAGATCTTCCAGGCTGAGGAAACATGCAAGAATCCCTTTGTTTTTTCCGCTGTAATTTATCCTCTCATTGATATGTCAATTGGCCTTAATGACTCCAAGGGAGAATCTCCACTCCCAATGGCTTTGAGGAAGGGTTTGCTGTTAGTTTTTATGCGTTTAGCAAATAGTCCCTAAAACATTTATTGTTGGTTTGTGATTTGTGTCATTATGCTTAATTTGCCACTTTTTTCACATCCTTTCTCTTTCGCTTGCTTGCTTGGACATTGCTTCAGTTTTTTGAAGGATACTTTCCTACATTTTTCAGCATTTTTTAGAATCACTCTTGTCCAAATCAAGACTGTAAAACTACATTTTTCGGTGGAAAAAAGGACAAAACCCTTTGGCGAATCCTTGTTAATTTTTTTTCTAACTCTTCCTTTTATTGTCTTTCTTTTCTTCACTACTTTTTAAAGACTGATTTATTAATTGCTTTCCTTTTTGCCATGTCATATACTCACATCAGCTCATTTATAGTTCTCTTCATGATTTCCTGCCCTCTGAATTCTTCTGGTTATAATTTGGTATAAATTGATGCATTTCTTTACTCTGTCTTATTTTTTTCTGTTGGCTGGGATCCACGGGGCATATTTTTAGGTTCATCTATGTCACATGCTGACTGCAAACATTAAAAGTCGCTTAATTGTGATTAACATGCAAACACTAATGCATCAGAAGAATGCATTATGTAAGCAAGAATTTTGCTGAGCTGATCTACAGAGTTATAGTGTTGCTGTGATCTACACACGAAAATTAAAATCAATAGACAGCAATAAAAAGAAAATACTTCTGGGACATTCAGGTTCTACTGAGAGCATTCTCTTGGGGGAGTGCAAGCATTTCAGACATGAACAAAAGCCATTGTTTGCGAGCTGAAGAGGAACAGAAGTACCAAAAGTTCTCTACAGGAGGCTTATTCTGTCCTGTATCCTGAGCACCCTACAGATAAGCATCAGGTAAGTTTAATGTTCTTCTTCAATTGGCTTAGCCACAGAGCAGAATTGCTGTCCTACGAAAACATGTGTGAAATGTCCAGCCTAAGATGACTCACCTACTTAGAAGAGAAAACCTATAGATCTTACCTTTATCAGAGCCACAGAAAACAAATTTTGAAAGGATGGAGTGTCTTAGATGACTGATGTAATGAATTACCTAATCAATTTTCTGCTGAAGGACAAGGCAATTTCCTGTCTAGACTGTATTGTAGAAGTGCTTGATACTAATTTTCAGCAAGCAGAATAGCTGTCTGTGACTATTTTTTGTTCACACAAAGCCCGCAGAAGACTCTGCAAGTTTTTAAAAGTAATACTGATCTGACTAAAAAACAGGATACACAATAAAACTTAACATCCTGCTCTACTCAGTGTTTCTGTTGAGAGGAGACACTGTTTATTTCCGACTTACCAATTGAAAAAACTGTGATACTAAAGTTAACCTTGCCTCAGGTCTTCACTTACAGCCACAAGGCTGCATGACTGAACTGTGATACTCTCCTATCTGTTATATCAAATTAACAGAACTATTTGTGAAACAAAATGCTTTTCGAAAGTAAAGGTATCGCAATTTGTCTGATAGGTTGCTTCCCCTGCTCAGCCATTTTTGTCTCTTTTATTAAACTACAATTTTTTGTCTCTTTTATTAAACTACAATTTAAAGGACAAACTGAAAAAAAATCATTTTTTTTCTGGGCTGGATTTGACTCATTAAATATACTTTTACTTTGCAAAAAATTTCATTTCTTTGATTATTTGTCATACATTTGTTACCGCTATATATTTGTTACTGGGTACTTGCTATATTGCTGGTAGAGGGGGATCATCTCTTTAGTGTTAGTCTTAGTCATTACTTGGAACAATTAATTCATAAATTGCAGCATTTCAATATATCTTTATTGGTCATATATATTCCACTAATACCACAACAGAAAAGAACGTCTCTGAAATTGCACAAGTGACTTAGGAGCACTGAGGTCTTGCTCAAGGACTTGCATACTCCATTTTATTCAGACATCAGGAGCTTATTTCCATATGTCAATACAATAAGATTTTCAGAGGCAAAGCCAAAAGAGAAATATTTGCTGTTATTCCAAGGCTGAAGAACTGCGCAGTAAAAATGCTCTGAAATTCCTTTTAAATGTTGAGAATATCCAATATCCATAAATAGATGCTACATGAAAAATCACTTATGCTTTTCAAATGAATCAGACTGCAAAGCAGGTTTTTTTCATGAAGCCACAAAGTCATAAATAACCTGGGTTGGAAGGGGCCTGTGGAGGTCATCTTGTCCAATCTCCTGCTCAAAGCAGGGGCGACTCAGAAATCAGGTCCAAAGTGGATCTACCTCTGTCTTTCCTGCAGCCTCAGGCGGAGGTAACCAGCTCTTCACCGACTCTGCCCTCCGGACTCCCAGCTCTGTCCCCTGAAAGGCAGAGCCTGGGGGGGAGTGAAGCACTGAGATAGGGATCACTAGTGGAAAGGGGAGAGGGACCAGACAGGATGCCAGGTCCTGTCAACCTCTGCAGTCCTGGGGACCACAATCTTTGTCTCAGGAGCCAAAGAAACCTGCCTCGGGGCTGCCTCAGAGCTGTGCTGGAGAACCTCCCCACAATCTAAAAGGTGGTAAAGAGGTCACTTCTTATTCACTGTTTCAGGCATCTTTTTTTCCAGCATATTGCTTTATTTAATTCCTTAGTAGCACAGTGTCCAATATCCTTTGATAAGTGAAGTTCATATGAGATGAACCCATAGCTTTATAATTTAGGTTCTCAGCTCCATTTCCATAGGATTTTTTTTTTTTTTTTTTGCTATTCAGTAGGTCTTGAATTTCAGCTTGAATTTCCTTGCCTTTGCAATAATTTAATTTTGCAATTAGAAAAAGGAAATCCCACATAGGGTTTCCTTTTAGGATCAGGGGGAGGAAAAAAAAAATCACTTTTTCACAAAGGTTTTGAAATCCCATCCTGAAATTACGGTTATTGCCATGGCCCTGAAGAAAATCTGAGTCTTTCATCAAAAAATGTGGACTTAGTAGACACTACAGTATTTAAACCATTTTAGATGCAACAATTACATACTTGACAGTACTGAACACACTGTTGGCACTAAACAAATATAGATCTAACTCCTGACATGTTTAATCAGTCCTATTCAGAAAAGGTCTTTTGACTTTAGGGAGGACTGTGCTGGAATAAAAAGTCTGTATGGACTTCAGACCTTGTACTAACAAACAGATATGTTTGTTATGTCCACTGTGTAGCCATTGGTACACTATAACAAAGCTGGAAGGACTGTAGCTCTCTACTATCTCAGCACAAGCAAAGGAGGTGTGTTTCTGACTGTAAAAGTATTTTCAGCAGCTCTAAAGATCAAGTAAAAAGAGTATTTGAGGTTTTGCAAACTTAATTGCTTTGTTTTATTATGACAGAAGGAGTAACACAGGCTGTCAGCGTACATGTCAGAATTAAATGTGCACGCTATGTAAAATAACACGGTCCTGCTTCCATGGCACTACCATGGACTTCCTGAAATAAGATACGACAGGACTAGCACTTAATCATGTTCTGATGTCAGAATTTTTCAGAAGAGGTGATTTTAAGAATTAAACTTTCAACACCTAGTGAAAAATCCTTTCCTAGTTAGAACCTTCCTTTTAAAAAGAGTCAAATCACACTAAAGAACTACATATACAGACATCGCCCTTGTATCTTAAGTGCAGGAATGATGGTGGCTCGATGCCAGAATGAGTGTGACTGCAAGTACTGGTGGAACTAAACTATGGTTGACTGGTACAGTTCAGACTTCCACCCCTCTTCAGGCCGAATCTATTCAAGGCAAATTAATTTCAAATTTTAGAGTTGGTCTGCCTACAGGCCTTTCAAATATTATTTCAAACTACCTGCGTGCTAATGCAGTGGTGATACATCCGTTTTAAAATGAATGCCAGAACACACTCCACATGCTGAATGGTCACAGAGGTGTTAAAAATATGGTCCTGTGTACACAGTGGGCAAACTGACTGGTAGGTCAGTACCGATGACAAACCTTTACCTTTGCATTTAGCACATCAAGACCTTGCCTGGGCTTGGAGGCAGCGCTAAAGCAGCTCTGGCATTCCAGCGGCTTTAGGCAGGCGTTTAAATCTGTTCCATTGAGCACAAACCTGTATCAGAGCAGCAGTGGTGCAAGTACACACACCTAGCGCCAGGCGGTGGGCAAGTTGGCATCAGCTGAGCCACCTCAAGAAGCTGCCACCCCTTCCTCCCTGGGCACTTGCTCCTGACCCCTAGACTCTCCCACCACCATGCTGGCACAAGTATTTCTGCAACCATTCATTGATCTGGCACAGGAATCTGGATCCAGCTGAAAAAATAGGCCTTTGATGCTGGGGTGGGATTTTTTTTTTTTTTTGTTTTAAACCAGGTCAGTTCCCCACACTGTTCCCATGTAGAGCTGCACAGGCAGTGGCATTAGCACTGAAGCAGAGGCAGCAGCGCTGCCGCAGACTGTCAGATAGCAGCCTGAGGGGCAGCGTCTTCTTCCAGCAAAAGGTGCGTCCAATAGCCAAATACCAATTACAGAAAAACCTGTCAAAACTGGAATTACACATGACGGTTCCCATAACAGCAGGGAAAATTACTGGAATCTCTCACCTCAGGCAGTCATCATGTGGCCGGTACCATAGCGCTCCACATCTCCAGACCTGCGTTCCTGAAGAGTGGCATCATTGAACTTGCATCCAACATGTAGAAGTCTTGTAAAACTCCCTTAGGAAAGCAGGCACACATGTGCATGCACACACACACACGTGTGTGCATTTTCTGCAAGAGGAAGACACCATACAAAACCTTTGAGAGCTGTGAGGCTCTATTAGACTGTTGACAAAATGCTGCAAAATAAGCATCAGTCACTTACGCACATTAGCCTTTGCATTCTGACTGGTTGCAAATTTTGGGATTTCTAAAGGAGCAAAAGCATAGGATTTTTTGTTGCCAAAAACCAGTGCAATGATCACACTTAACCTCCATTTTCCTGACTGCATCATGTATTTCATCCTCTCTGAATGAAACAGTAGCAGTACATTAGGTATGATACTCAACATCTGCCTTCAGTAGGAGGGAATACACTCTTGTACTGCATTGGAAAAAGCCTGTAAATGAAACTAATATAACTACCAGCCACCTTGAAGAAAACACCTCTTAAATAACAAATAAATAAAACCAGAAACTAAAGAGTGGCCAGCATATTTTCATGTACACAGAATTTTTCATCCATTGCTATTAATTTTATTCTGTACTAGTTATTTTTCTCCTCTATGTTAACACGGTTCTTTGTCTTTGTCAGCTACAAAGCTATATGCAGACATGTACATTTCATCCTGATGCCAGCATAGATGATACTAGATGATACCAGTATAGATAGCAGTAGATGATATCTCTGGGCCAGATCAGAAGCTGGAGGAAATTGTCTTCAATGTATCCCTGACAGTTTATATCAGCTGAGAATCAAGATTGTTATCTCTATGTGAAATGGAATTTCAAAGACACATCAGAGCACTTCTATAAAACGGTTCCAGTTCCTTCAGCAAAGAATTACCTTTATACTCCTCAACTATCCAATAGGTGGTTTCCTACTTTTTCTTCCACTTATTCTAAGAGTTAGTTTTGTTGATCTTTTTCTCTTCAGTTTTTGTGATATGAAGTTAGAATTTGCCATATTAAGAAGGCTACTTCAGGCAATTAGAAATAGATCTGAAAAATTATTTAGGCATCTGCACATGTACCGAGAATTATGTTCCCTATAGCCTATGTAGGATCATTGTACACCCCAAATCATTATCAAGAAATGTCGTATACTGAACCTGGAATTGGCTATGCACCAAAACCCACTGAGTCAGGAGTACCTGAAATACACGTCTCTCTTACGTTCAGCATCTAACCAGGACTCACAGTCTCAGAACCTCCACAGGAAGAAGCACTTACTTGTAGGTTTCTTAAATAAACAGACACATTCGGCTCAACACCTCCTCAGTCAGAGGTTTCAGACCCACGTCTCCCACCACTCACTGAAGAGCTCTGTCCAGGCTAGGGAGCCCGGATGGCGTGGCTAGGGTGGCTGTGCGTCCCCTGCGCTGCTGGTGGAAGCAGGGCACTATGCCAAGGGGCATGCAGTCCCCATGGTGCTGGGGGCACATTGCGCTGCAGTCGAGAGGAAGGGCACGCAACAGCAGGAGAGGGTCTGGGGAAATTTCCTCCTTTCTGAATCCAGTGATTCCATATTGAGGAAGTCCCAGTCTGCCAGAGCATAGCTATACAACAGAAAGCCTCACGGCAGCCTCTGTCCTGGAGCCTGCCTCATCCTCACTCTGCATGGCACAGAGCATCAATGCTCCAGAGCAGAAGTGCAGGGCTCCACACTATATCCAAGTCCAACAGAAAGAAAGGAATATATTCTATACACTATGTTGTGTACTTTCCAGACTAGGAGGCAGTCTACACAAGATTTTTTCCTAAACAAGACTTTCAGTTTGAGCTTTCTCATTTGAGTCTTACTCTTTTTCCATAGGTATCTCCATCCCTTTTCCAAATACCTCCATGTAACAGAAGACTGGAAGGCTTGTTTTGTGATCTAAAGATAATTCTTTGTCCATGACATAATTTTACTGCTCTGGTGCCACATTTCTAAAAAAGAATCAATATTTTCTCAATATTATATTTTTTCTTGACCTGCGCTTGTTACATGAGAGAGCCATTTCTCAAATGTAATTAATTACTTGCCTGAGTCCTTCTAATTTCTGGGTTCCTGTCAAAGTGTTTTAAATTCTTTAAAGTACTAACATTCAGCAAAGTACCTGAGCACATATTGAACCTTGAACGTACTCTCAAGGCAGTCTCTCTTCAGAGGTGCCCTTAAGCAACAAGGTTTAAGTATATGTTAACAACTGGTTTGCTGAAAAGAGGATATACTGCATCAGATCCCATCTTGATCTGGTTGAAGTCGGTATAAAAGGATATCATCAAAAGCAGTGCCTATTGGATTAGGCTGTTAACCCCACTGCTTTAAGATTAATCTGGGAACAAGTCTGATGTGCTTAATTCTACAGTAACTCATTAGAAACTCATAGAACTTAATCCTTACATGTTAAAATACAGGCTAACTCATATTATGAAAAATAATTTTTATCCTCAATTTCTTTAATGTAATTTCATTATTAAAAAAATAAACCCACAACAAGCTACAAGGAAGCTTCTTGCACTTAGGAGGTCTAAAGCCACTTAAAATAATCAATAAGATGAATTTATGTCATTTTTGTCAAACATATATATTAGAACAAATTATGTGCCATGGCCTGTTTGGAACAGAATGATTAATCCCAGGCGCACTGGCTGAGATCATCAACACAAGCTGCACTGACAGTACAGCACCATTTATGACTTGAGAACATTTAAAGGCTTCTGATAAATAAATGGGGTGTTAGATTAATTAATCTTTGTGAAGTGCTCTGACTTCCTGAGATGAAATGTGTCAAAAATGCACATGCTTATTTCTTATTATTTTGCACTAATGAAAAGCAAAGAAATTTACAGAATTGCAAACAAGTGCTCATTAAGCAAGTGTTTTAATTAATGCAAAATAATGGGAATTTTCTGCACTATGTCTGGAAATATCTGTGAGCTTGTGAGACCCCACCTGGAGTACTGTGTCCAGCTCTGGAGTCCTCAACATAGAAAGGACATGGAACTGTTGGAACAGGTCCAGCGAAGGGCCACTAAGATGATTAGAGGGATGGAGCACCTCTCCTGTGAGGACAGGCTGAGAGAGCTGGGGCTGTTCAGCCTGGAGAAGAGAAGGCTCCGGGGAGACCTGATAGCAGCCTTTCAGTATCTGAAGGGAGCCTACAGGAGAGCTGGAGAGGGACTCTTTGTCAGGAAGTCTAGTGATAGGTCAAGGGGTAATGGTTTTAAATTGGAAGAGGGGAGATTTATATTGGATATTAGGAAGAAGTTCTTTACTGTGAGGGTGGTGAGGCACTGGAACAGGTTACCCAGGGAAGTTGTGGAGGCCCCATCCCTGGAAGTGTTTAAGGCCAGGCTGGATGGGGCTTTGAGCAACCTGCTCTAGTGAGAGGTGTCCCTGCCCATGGCAGGGGGGTTGGAACTTGATGATCTTTAAGGTCCCTTCCAACTCTAACCATTCTATGATTCTATGATCTGCACACGCAACAAACATTTGGGGCTTTATGCACAGCTATTGATCTCTTACTGGTGCTTGACAAGCCCGGGGTCGGAAGGCAAGCTCAGAGGGGTGGATGCCTCTTCAGAAGGCTGCCGCCCTGCTACGTGATGCTGAGCCTGGATCCTGCACCATGGACTCCGGTGCCACCAGAGGTGTCACGGGCTTCTTAGCTCAATTCTCACTTCTCCCCAGCTACAACCCGGTTTTCAGAGGAGGTGTGAGAGGTTCCAAGTCTGATCTATTAGAATTAAACAGATTAACCTTCATATTTGAATGTACAGCTCTTACCGCTGGGTATATACATCTAATGTATGGAATCACATAGATTAAATATATAAAAATAATAAATTTACATTCATTTGAAGTTTGTCTATGGCCAAGTCCAAAGAACTTTTTTTGTCAGTCTGCTCAATGCATTCATCATTTCTGTTTTATTTTTACAAAAGATCAGGTTTCCTCCGCAGAACGTATTTCCATGTTCTTTTTCCCTCCCTTTGTTTCAAGGTTCAGACAGTAAGCTTCCTCTGAGAGTGTCTGTTGTGTAAACGTTTTTACTGAAAAGATAATGGACCTTCACATCATATTGTGTAATTTTGTCATCATTCTTTGAATTCTTCAGGATGAAGGCGAGGACAGATGTAAAGCAGGCTGCCTGTGAACCTGCAGTCCATCTTAGAATGGATAGTCTGTGCACCTGGATTTGAGATAAATGCTGCTTCTTTTTTTCTTTTCATTTTTTAAGTTCCTGTAGTCTATACCAGAGATCTAGCACTAGAGCTTCAACACTGTCTCTGAGCAACACCACACGTGTGGTTGCAACCTCTCCCTGACACCACATACCACTGATGTGGTCTTTGCTTCTTTGATGTGTGTGATATGCAATAGAGATTGTAACCACTGAGAGGAAGCAGACCTTGCTTTTGTCCACAGCTATTATGCTTGGCCTTCCGACAATGGTGCAGATTACTATGCTGGGTTTAAACTCTAAGAGATATTTTTTCTAGAGTGTAGGAAGGTAATGGTTGGCCACTGCAGTCTACTAGATGATACACAGTTTTCTTGCTCTGGACACAATCCACCCCCTAACTGTAGCAGTCTGGGGAAGATCACAATAAAGGTGAAAAATTCCTAACATTCACTGCAGAGGGAGAAAAAGGGCTACAAGTGCTTTTCTCAATGTACCACAGATACCTTTTTATCTCTGTTAGTTAGGAAGAGGGAATAATTTGGCAAGCTAGTGTACAATGGCCTGCAAAGCATTTACTGCCTGTACAAAAATTTCCCACAGGGAAAGTTCAGGCTTTCAAGAAGAAATCCTGCAGGAAATAGCTCCTTATCCAGCCACAAGCACCGCTCACAAAGTGAAACTCTGTTGCCAAAGGGATCCAACAGTGGAGAGAAATTTCACTTTTTGTAGACGTTTTCTTGCCTCTTACTGTTTTTTGCAGATCTGTGCAATTTTTAGTGTACTGTGGGTTAAAGAAATCTTGGTACTTGCTGTATCAACAACCCAACTTTCAAGCTTCAGGTCCGTTATCTAAAACCCATTTTCTAACTGTAACCTAGCTATATATATATATTGATCCTATATGGGAAGAAAAATGGCCAGTGTAGTTTCAAGTGGTGCAAGTGCTCCTTCCTTTGACAGATTAGTCAACAGAATAATAGATTGCAATGCAGGAACTTTTTTTTCCTGTGGGTTAATTTTGCTCAGTTTTGTTCAATATTATTAGAATTGTTACCATTGCATCTGATGTATGGTCTCTCTATATCTCACTAATAGAGTGCCTATCATGTGTGTACGTGTGCATGAAGATTGGCTGTTTTATCTGTTGTTGCAAATAAGATTAAAAAATAAACATGGAGCATTGCTTCCCTTGCAGCTGCGCGGACCGTAGACTCTTATTTAGCCCTGAAATCTTTCGAAAGGTGAAACCAACAGAAGGTTTAACCTTCTAAAGCTAGGAATCTTGACTTCACAGGCTCATCGCTTATAAACTTTGTTTGAAACATACAGGATTGTACTCCGAACCACTCCACAATCCTACTGTTGAGATTATACAAGGGTTTGGTGAGCACAAGATTCGGCCCAAAAATCCCAAAGCCTTTTAGCAGCTTCTAGGTCTAGTAAGACACAGTAAGCTCAGCAGTGACTTTCCACCAGCATATTGGAAGCAGGTTCTCTCTTGTGTGTCTTATTAAAATAATTTACAACCAGAAATAACCTCACTTGCAGAACTTCATTACCAACTTGTTCATGCCTTCTCTTGTCAGTCCTTGTTTTTCCTCACACCACTGGAACTCATTACCTATATTTTTTCAACAATTTCAGAGTTTATGTGGGGAGATACACTTCAGATTTTGAGTGGGAAATTAATTAATTAGGGATAATTTGCTTCTGAAGAAGCACTGCTTTTTAAATCTGTTTTTATGTCCACATTTTAGACTTTCATTTCTCTTGTAATCGAATGGTTAAGAGCCAAGAGTGCCACCTTAGTTCCACTAAGGATGCCCGAGGGTGCTACTTGGTTCAACTTTCAAGCATTAAGATCACTAACACTCTCTCATCCTATCCACTTAAAGTCTTTGGCAAAACTCCCTGTTTTCCACAAAACTCAGTAGAATTTGAAAGTCAGGGGTTCCCTGCCCCCAGTTATGGCTGTTACAAAGCCTGATCATGTTGGTTTTCTGCAATTGGGTCTAGTGGAAGAAAAAGGCGAAGAAGAGATGGGAGCAATCCCTCTCATTACATCGTTAGCGCTGTTAGAGCATTTACCTGGAAGGTAGGCGCAGGGCTGTGTACAATCTTGATCTGCATGAGGAACTGGCAGCTACGACTGCACTTGGCAATACTGGAATACACACCACACCCCTGGCCGTAATGGGAGAAGCTATTTCCCACTACTAACTCCCTCCCTTACGCCCAGTAAGTCAACATACCCACAGAGAACTTTCATTCTTACTTGTCTGTTGGGCTCTTAATTTGTCAATAAGCGTACCTTTCACTAAGCTATAGTGGTTTCTAAAGCTGGTCTCTCCTGCACTCTTCTTTGAAGCTTTTTTGTGCACAGATGTGGAAATGTGTTCGGTCAGAGAGCATGAACTGCACCCCCCCGATAGAGTGCCCATGTGGCAGACTTCCTAGTCCGGGAGGCTTCCAGATGCACCTTGGATTGCCCTATAGCCTGTGGTTAACACATTTATCTGAGAAACTGAAACAACCTTCAAATTCCTGCTTTAGCTCAAGCAAAGGACTGATCTGTACCCTGCATGTTGCCCCCAGTGATGACTTTCATCACTGTACCATCAGCTATAGGAGGCAATGAAGAGGGAAATGGCACATCACTCCTTTCTCTGACTTAGAAAGGGAGGGGCTTCGTTCCTGACCAAGGTTCCTACTGTCGACAAGGATTTGTGGTTGGGAAAAACACTCATCTCTGTGAAAGGAGGAAAGAATAAATCCTATTTCTCTTCTTGAGATTTCCTTCAAGTTTTGTGACTGTACAGAGAGTCAAGTCATTTTAGAGCTGCTGCTTTCCCTAGGTTACAGGCACATAACCTTTATTGCAGACACCCCCCGAGCACAGCTCAGTGCTGTGCTCCCCGAGTTCTTCTGTTAGCCAGGTTCTCAATTTGTTCATTTCTCTGCTGTGCTAGAAGTCACTGAAAATTACAGGCTTCAAATTTCTTCAGGAAGTTTTGAAATGGTTTGGATGTCATGTTGCTCATCATAAGCAAAACCTTTGGGACCCAAAACAGAGTAGCAATAAAAAAGATGGTTTATGTTCCACGTTCTCTAATAAAAAAGAGGTAATATCTGCTTTGGAAGGAAGGATTGAGAGGAGTAACCTGAGACACTCCAAGGAAGGAGTACAGATAGAGACGTGCTGCTCCTTGGTAAGGTCCAATTTAAGCCTCAAGAGCAGTCTCACCACTGCAACAATTCCCAATGCGAGTGAGCTTCCTGGCAGAGGGTGGGTGAGGCCACAAAGCTAACCAACTGCTGTCTCTCCACAAGCCGGTCTACAAACCCTTTTGGGTGTGCTGGACTCCTTGAAAGCACACTACACTCCCCCTGACCTGGGGAGAGCCTCAGTGGAACATATTTAAGTTATATGTGGCCTAAATTTCTCTCTGATGCTTTCGCTCTATGATTTTGTCTCAAATACAATTAATGGGAAAATGACCTATATTTCTTCTCCCTTCTGTCTATCTGAGATAATATCCAAGCCCATTTCCTTTAGCAAATAGCTTTACAGAGGGAGCTCAGCTTCCTTGTTTTCCAGATTAACTCAGGTTAATTAATAACAAATTCTTAGTCATTAAACTAAGGATAATTCCTTCGGGAAAAATCCCCTCTGGTTTCGCCTCATTCTTTTATCATTGTCCAAAGAGCATTTTCATTTCGTAATGACAAACCCCAAATAATTCTCTTTGATTTTTTTTTTTTTTTAAATTATCTTGCCATACTTATTCCTGTAACTTTGCCATTCCTGCAAAACAGCTCAGGTACCAAAAAACACCCCCAAAACAGCCCAACCCCAACAAAACAGAAACTGAACTTTGTTCCTTTCACCCCCCTTCTCTCTTTCCACAGACTGAGGACTGCTTGTATCCCACATGGCAGCACATCCTGTGAATCAGGCGTTCAGAGATCTGAATCTAGACTTTGTATTCAGAGGTAACCAGGGCATTTGGTTTCAAAACATACATTTTCCCCTCCGGTACTTTTTGGAGGGCCACAGTCAGAGAGTATTTGTAGAGTACCTCAAGTGAGTAGGAAGTGTCCCGAGTTGCTTATTTGTGATTTCAGTTCAATAGATTTAGAGATATTTTGGCAGTGACTGACAATCTAGGTATTTAACTTGTCCAGTTATAACACAGACAAGGTCATATTAATCAGCAAGGTAAACAGTGAATTTGATCTACTGTAGGGGCTGCAAGGATGTTCTTGATTAAAAGATGCCAGTCTTGCTTTACTTCAAGTTACCTCTGTTCCAGGAATCTCCAATAACAGGGATGTGACTGTACATGTGATGAGTATACCTGTGTTTGTGGAGGAGGATCAGAAATGTTATGTTAAAGCAGTCCGTTTCCTGCCACACTGTACCTTAATCCTCAAGAGCATACGAAACAGAGCCCTGTTCCTAATAGCTCTATCCACAAAAAAATTCAATCACTTTGTGTTGATTGCTTGCTCTGGACACCGAAATTCCCTCCAGAAAGAGGCAATTAAAGCTTTCGATTTTTGTGTTTCCTGTCGAGGTACCAAGGGAGGAGGTGCGTGAGGTTTGGGACTGCAAATGCTTTCAACTCTCTCAAAGCTTGTTACATATGAAGTGAGGTAATTCACAGGGCAGAATACTTTGTACCTCCTGGCAGATGCATCTTTCCTTGTTTAAAACTGCCTTGTTTGCAAAAGGGCTACGCATGGGTGTACATGAAAGCAACTAAAGCTCTTGTTCGCAAGGTTCCCTAAATACATTAACCTTGTCTTGGAATGGGGCAGGGATTTAGTTTAATGGTTACAACAGGGGCAATGAGATTCTTGGATTGAACTCTAGCTTACATCAATATTTAACTCTGAGGAAGGCTAGAAATCAGAGTGCCATTTCTTTTTTTTTCTTCTTGTTTTAATTAGTATCATTCTCCTCTCCCAAGATATTTGCAGGTTGTAGCGACAAATATTTAGATCTTTCTTTCCATATTCATTGAATATACTGATATTATATTTTATTAAAGAGTCTCAAATAGCTTACATCCCACTCTTAATAACCCTATGCATTACAAGCTTCTGTTTCCTCAAGCTACAGACAAATCCTATTACAGGGAGTAGATTAAACTGGGCCTTGACAGATCTTCGTAATTCACTGGCAAAAAAGGACAAGTTGTCTTACTAATAAGACGACATCGTCATCACACTAATATTATGCGTCTCAGTGCTCTCAGATGCAAATACTTTTATGCACACCCCCTCCAGCAGGCACATTACCCAAATAAAACCCAAGCAATTTTCTTTTAACAATAAGCTAAACTATCGAGTAGAAAGAATTACTTCAGATTCACATTGTGCGAAGGAGCCATCAGTCAACAACAACTGCATGCTTGATCATGCCCTCTGGCTCCACATCCGCAAGGGACCCGGCTCATCCAGATTTGCTTCTGCCACTATGAATGATGTGTATGCTTTTGTGTACAAACATGAGCCTGGAACAGAAAGCAGAGCCAGGGCTGAAGGGAGAGAGCACAAAGAAGCATTTTGTTCGACTTTCTCTTAGGCTCCACAGCGTATCAGAAGATGGACCTCGGGTTACGAATGCGAGGGGGAAAGATCACAGCGCATAGAAAAAGAGTTGTATCCCTTTAAAATGCCCTGAGCTCTCTAATAAGGCCTAATATACAGTCATTTTTTTAATCAACATAAACCAGTCTGAGTAGTCAGGTGATTGTAATCAGATTTTAGAAGGAGCCATGTGATTTCTTCACATTATTTTGATGTGTGCAAGAATAAAGGAAACTGGTGACACCACCAATAGAGTAGCAGACCAGCATTCAGGGCAGCTGTCTGAGAAGAACATTCCCTCCAGCAGCCATCCAGTTACCTGGGATTTCCCACTCCTCCAGAACACCCATGATGCTCAGTAAGCCTCGATGCCTTGGATCTTGTTGCAGTAAAGTTAACAAGACCATAAACAGCACATACTGAACTGGGAGACTGGAACTCTTACCATTTTTCCCAATGGTAGATTTATCAACAGGCTTATTAAAAAATACCTGCAAATGATTCTTCCTCTGTTTCTCGATAAAGGTAGCTTACAACAAAACCTTAAATGTCACACTGTCCGAGAGAAAGGCAACAGTAATGCAACAGATCAATCACAAGTGGTTGCTTGGAAGAGGGAATTTAAAATCTTGCCCAGGCTTGTTTAAGTGCAGTCTTAAGATGGATGTTCTTCAGAGAGAAACGTGACCACATGGCGAGCTGTCGTTAGACACTGCCGCACAGCCTTCGTGGGGAAGAAAGGGTCTTCGACAGCAAACGCGGTCATAGTTCATGGGTATCTCGAACGATTACAGAAGATTACTTCAGCATTATACCAGATAAAACCAGCACTATCCTTTTCGTTCATGTAGAAATCTGTTCATAGAGAAAACTTCATGTGAACAGATAAGTGCAGCTCTGGATATTATTTGTGCATTATTTATGTACACAGTCTACAACAGACTTGCCAAAATAGGTCTGTGATGCCACTAAAGAAACTCAGGCTCCTGTAGTTGTTGTAAGTGACCTAAACTCTTCAGAGGAGTATCTGGTACAGATGTGCAATGTCTGTATATTCTCCCAGATACTATCTTGATACTAATAAGCTGAAAGATGCATCTCTGAGCTTTGAAAATAGAACATGTGTATTTGCTAGTAACTTTTGTGCACAGCTAACTTTTTGTATCCTTTTATATTTAAAGGTTGTGCTTACCTCCACGTGAGATGTTCTTTGGTGACACCATCATCCAATAAAGCACAGAAGTGATAAAGCACTGTCAATTATACATGTACACTACATAGGGATCAAATAGTATGATTCTAACAGTTTGTAATATAGTTTTTTTCAGAAACTCTTAGAAACCAGCCAAAGCATTGTAGGTACAGCAAGGCTACTGTATGTTTGTCCAGTGTTTGTAAATAACGACTTGTCAGATGCTGTATCAGCTGCTGTTAACTGTATAAGGTGTAAAATTCACACAGATGGAATTATGTCAGGCAGGGATTATGGTTGGATGGAAATCAAGGGCACAGCAATGAACCCTCTCCGTCAGTAGCACCCCCTTCCTTTGGAGAGATTAGAGACAAATTATAGGTCTCAGGTACTTTTTCCTTGGAGCCCGCAGGATAGTAGTGAAACCTCACTTTTCCGAGGAGCTGAAAGAAGAATCTCCTCCTTAATGAGCCATAATGACTATAAGTTTAAAAGTGTCTATTAACTTATTTACTGCTGTATCTTTATCTTCCTAAAGTTACAAAATGGTACAGTGGTAGTAACACTCTTTCTTTCCAGGCTCTATTGTAGACTGCAATAAAGACAGACAGAATAGAACAGCCTCAGGATAAATATGTTTTGAGAGAGAAAAAAAGAATTAAAAACAACCCCAAACATACAGACAAAAATTAACCTTTTACCATTTTTGCAGCTAAGACTGCATCTCTACGCAGGACTATAGAACCATTTTTTCTGTTCCTTTGGGTAGCGATTTGTTTTCCCATTGCAACAGACTGGCAGACAAATGATCGTGCTCAGGTGCTAGTTCAATAAAATTCGGGGCAGATATATAAAATTTGAGACAGATATATATGTGGCAGTATGAGATCTAGTTGCCAGATCCATGTAGTTGTACTCACCATGTTTTGCCAATTATAATTTTCTTTACTATTTAAGACTGACTTTATTTTAGGTTTGTTATTATCCCCCCGATGCAAATCACACCTGTGTACTGGAGTTTTGTCCCATATTTTTTTGTCCATGATCTTTCTGTACACTTTTTTTTTTTTAATATATATAAAAAAATAAAACATAGTAGGAAAAAGATGAAGGCATAAAAAGTCAGGAATTCAAAGTTATGGTTCCCATGGCAACATTAAGTCCCTTATGTTGCACTGTACATGCACTAAAAATAAACATGTAATGAATTACCATATTTTGTATGTCAAGGGGAGCAAGTGACTGCAACTTTAATTTTACTTGCCTGAGTTTTATAGATTTGAGTTCTCATCTCCGGTATTGCAGGAATTTGGTTCTACACTGACACAGATATATAACACACAGCATCTATTTACAGCAAGTACATAGAGTCTGCCGGACGGGCAGCGCTGATTTACACCAGCTGAGCTCGGGGCCATCTGTGCGTATACATTCGTGGGTGCGCTGAGTCTGCTGAGGGGTGGGGACAGCACGTTCCTATGCAGCACGCAGACATTCTGGGGGGGTTCCCTCATAACGTCTGCAGTGCCAGAAATGGGGGGGCAGGGGCACCACAGACCTTATCCAGCCTGTCATTGGCATCTCATCACAAATACCAGCAGGAGCAGCAATAAACTAACATGCCATCCTGCTTTTCTCTGCAATTTGCAGCTCCTTGGCTACCTGAAGGTATTCCTATATGGAAAAATAATTTAAAAAAAAATACAAAATTCTATGCAAATCAAGAGCTAAGGCGTCTGGCAGCGCAAAATAAGTAACAGCAGCATAAACAAAGAGTTCCCTTTCACATTAGGAAAGGAAGAAGTATTTTGTAAATACTTCTGGTCTTCAAAGGAATTTCAATGCAATCAAGAACTTGTAGGCACAGATAAATGTGCTTCCAAGCTATTTTTCCTCTCCAGAGAATGTGAAAACCAGGACTCCAAGTACATAAGCAGTTCCCATATTTCTTTTATATGAAGGTATCCTCAAAACCAGCTGGGCAAACAGTGTTCAGTCACTGAGATATTTTTTCTTTTACTTCCAGACCTGTTTGTACGTTTTTGGTGCCCTTTGTCCCAGAGCATCTTTGAAGGAGGAGCTCTTTTCTTGCATTGAGCATGAAACACCACATGGCTTTAATTCATAACAAGGCTCTGAGATGCTGTAACACTACTAATGCATCCCATAAGGCACACTAATACAGTTTAGTTCAAACTGCAGTTGCTAAATAAATAATATCGCTTGCATAGCTCCATTTAAAATAAACAGATATCTGAAGGGTAACTGGCATGAGGTGAGTCTAGCTTAAAAAGAGATAACTCTTTGGGTTTGAGGTTGAGGTTTTTGGTTTGTTTTATTTTGTTTTGGATGATCCTAAGAACCAGCATGCAAAGAAAAACATAGAAACACACATGGTGTAAATTTTTGCAATAAGGATGGCAGGCAATAGGCAGAAGAGTTGGATATGTTTGTTTCTGGAAAAGCACAAAGAGGCAATAGCTCTATTATTGCACCTTTTCCTATATTTTGGAAAGAGGAAATCCAGACTGTCTTCCCTAATACTTATAGTTTATTAAATTAGTTTAGTGTCATGACTGTGTCTTAAAAACATGATTCCAGTAAAAACCTCTTTCTGAACTTTTTCATGTGAATGGTTATGATGTTTGGACTTACTTAGTACATTTTGACTTAGAAAGCAGGTATGACTCCATTTGCTATAATATTAACATGAGACAAGGGACATCTCTCCCACAAGTTTAATGTCCAGATTATTCAGAAATACCTGAATTTCTGAATGTGTGAAATTCAGATGCATGAAATCCTTTGCTCTGGGTCATCAGAAAAGAGAACTGACCATGATGGGTGCTTGTGCTAATGATGATGGGAGAACCCCTCTCAAAATGTTAAGCTGAAATGGCACACTTGTGAAACAACACATTTCAACAGAAAAAAAAAAAAAAAAAGGAATGCTGTGACCAGCTGAACTGCAGAACCTTGACACCCACTTCTATGGCAATTCTAAACTATTCCCTACAATACAGTAATTCTCAGCATAAAAACTTTAGTTCTGGAAAGTTCATAACTTTTCACAGTCTTTGTCAGTTAATTTACTTACTTAAGTATTTTCTCCCTTCCATGAAACCGCAGAATTCACCAACTAGTTTTATGCAACAGTAAATATTCAGTGAAGACAGCAGTGTCAGGGCATATGTCTATTGCATCTAAACCTAAGGGGTCAGAAATTGGGTTTGTTTCACAGAAAGCACACACCAAATATTTAGTATGGTAACATTCTATATAACAAGCTTCACTGGTACATCTGAAGTCTTACTGAGGATTGGCATAAGTTTTCAGAAACCATAATGCTAGAAGCGGCCCCTCTGGAGCGTGTACCTCGAATGAACTCAAATGTAGAAACATATTTTCCTTTTCCCAAAGAGAAAACTGTGATGGCAGCTGGATAGCAGAGCTCTTTCACACAGCTGTTATTGAAGGTAGGCTTTGCATCCTAGCTGCAAGTCAACATATGGCATACTAGCTACAATTTTATTTTTCTATCTTCACTGCTACTGCTTAAAGTTATTTAT
Organism: Chionis minor; assembly: GCA_013398295.1. Classification (NCBI taxonomy): domain Eukaryota; kingdom Metazoa; phylum Chordata; class Aves; order Charadriiformes; family Chionidae; genus Chionis; species Chionis minor. Next base: position 39,116 of record VZSF01000109.1, on the reverse strand, counting down.
TACTGACTATTGCAAGACTGAAAGAGGAACAAACCAGAAACTATTCACGCCACAAGTACCATGTAAGATACAGAGATGCACTCACTTTCAAATGGATGAAATAGTTTAAGACACCTCCTGGCACTCTACTGAGCTGGTGGCCTGGATCAAGGGGATACGCCTCACCTGCTTCCCTGCAAACTTGCTCTGCTTCAGGTGACTATCAGATAAGCCTTACCTGGATGACTTTGTAGCACACTGAAGTAGAGAATGTGCGATTATCTTCTGTTAGCATTCAGTAGCAGGTAGCGAGAAGCGGTAATATCTTTCTGCTCCAGCCAGCTATGTCCTGACTGAGGTCCATGCAAGCAGCCTCTTAAGGAGAATAAAACCCCAAAAATCACGAGAATGTTTTGTGTTTATCTGTTGGATTTTTTTAAATGTATGACCTCTATCAGGCTAACTGCAGGTGTAAATGCAGTGTAATTAGATGCATTTTAACACTTCTCACCTAAGACTTTTTTCTGCTCTAGATCAAGGACATCACCAGTTGGAAGGAAAACAAACACAAAAGCCTATGCAGTCAGGATGTTTCTGTTGGTTAAGGCAGTGCAAACACTTGAAACATAGAGCTGGGCTTCTAGCAGGACTAATCAGTGAGAACCGAATTTACATACCCTTGATTAACCATAAACAAAATACCATCTTAACAAACTCTTTGCATAGTGCTTTAGAAAGGCAGTTTTCCATCCAGTGCTCCCCCACCACAACAGTGCACACCTCAGCTACAGGGCATTTGCACTGTGTCTGTGTCCTTTTCCACTCTTAAAGCACTCTGTCATGAAAGGTCTTTTCAATCTTTTGCCTTCCTGTTTATCCCAGATGAAATTCTCCAGACCTCTCCCCTTGGGAGTTATCTCATTCCTCTCTTCTTTGCTGCCAGGCCCTCAGTCCTTACTGCACATCCAGCTCCGCAGCAGAAAAAAAGCCAAAAGGTAATCGCTCAGCCTCTGAGGCTCTGCCCTCATCTTCCTGCAGCCTTCCCAACTTCTGCTGTTCACTGATGCTTCATTTTCTTCCAACCCTCTGGAAAACCTGGTAAGCTTTTTTCTTTTCTTCGAGCTCTCAGGTTTTTTTATGTTGTGCTATCTATTTACATCCTTCAGAAGACTCTTACAAACATCTCAATCTCTCACTCCCAAGTTCCTCACAATTCCTAGCATGAAAATATGTGTATGAGAGCATATACTTATTAATTCACTGATGCTTGTGCACTTTTAATTGTTCTGTGTGTTTAATTCTTTCTTTCTGTATATCTGACTCTCTCTTTTCTCTGTAGTTCTTGGGGAATGTCTCATTTTTTATGAGATTCATACAAAAGACTACTAATTCTAGTGCAGATCAGCTGATTCTTGCTAATTACTTAAGGGTAAGCGATCATGTAAGAAACACTTGGAAAGAACCACAGATGAACTACTGGACCCCAAATTAATATTTCAGAGTATTATAATTGAGCAATTTGTGACAATCCTAGTAATAATGTAAGTGCCAAAGTTAGATCCTTTTACATAAAAAGGACTACTACAAATGTTGTACTTGTTTCATTTAAAAACAGTTGATGAAATACATATTCTTTGGATAACATACAAAGACTGAGAAACCACTAAGGTAAGTTGTGGAAACAAAATTCCTGTATCGAGAATTAGCTGCTGTTACAGAGATTCAGACTGGAGTAATAAGGTCATTAATTCTATCTTTCTTTAGATTCTATGCTTTGTGGGTTTGTGTTTTTTACATATTTACACAGTACGCGACTGTAAGTGGGTGCTTCTGTAAAACAGTTTACTATTAATAATGGGTATCTGAGGTAAAGCCGACACAGAGAGAAGAAATTATAAACAACTCATGCAGATAATATGTTGACTATTAATTAACATGAGTGATTCATTCAGTGCTATATCCAGACATAAAGCCAGACTGAAAGATGAAAGAGCAATTTAAAAAAAGACTATAACTTGCAGTTATCAGCTGCAGTATCTGAGACCTCAAATAATGGCCTAATTACAGCTCATCTGAAAGGTATCAGGACCTTATCCTCTAAAGGAAGTATTAATGGAAAATTACTTGCTTTTCAGAACCAATAAGCTCATCTGCAGGTTCCATATCAGCTCCCACCAGACATATATCTTTTTACACATGGGTGGTCTGTCACATGATGATTGACTCAATCTTGACAAGAAAAGGGATAGAAAAATTATCACATTGTGCAGATATGACCACTCCTGACTTTGGCAGGTGAGGTAGTCGGGATTGCCCAAGTCCGACCTAATTGCAAAAGATAACATTTTCTTCAATTCTTCCATTTTCATAAGCACCAGCCAACACATCTGTCCTTTCTGTGTTATATAATCCCCTCTCAGATTACGACTTCTGCCATATTTTATCCATTGGGACCAGCCATATAGGTAACACTTTTATTCGGTAGCACTGAATGATGCTGGTTATTCCTTTGCTGGCAAGGTAGTGCTGAGTAGCACTTTGCTACACAAAGGCAGCTACTTGTAGCTAAGGTGCTTCCCATTGTAAGCAAGTAAATACATCCCACTTCTGCCCTTTTACTGAAGTGATATGTATGATCGAAGACAAAGGAAAACCCATTCTGCCAGGATACCGATAGATATAAGCAGAAACAGTGATGTGCAGGTGGTTTGAATAGTGGGACCTGAGCAAGCTTAAAAAACCCCACATTTTTAAAAAATAATTTAAAAAAATATTTTTTAAAAATAATCCCCCCCCCAAGATTAAGATGTTGACAAAATCACATAGGATGATAGTCCCCAGGACCGTGCGATCCAAGCTAATTCTGAAGTGAGTCACTAGGATATTCAAATCTCCTCCAACAACAAGTTTGATGGCATTCTTCCTCCCCTCCTGAAGGCTGGCCATTGACCATTTGATTGAGGCCTTCAATACAGTGGTGTAACTGGTCACACGGATTGTTTCTAAGCTTGATCAATCTTGATTATCTTGCAAAGGAAGCAATCTCGATTCCTCCCTTGCAAACACAGAATTCATCTGAAATCAAAAGCAGGAGGCACTCTACACCAAATTGAGCCAATGCTTGCTCACATTTATTTATTTACAAAGCAGATGCTTTCCAAAAGCAAGGTACAAGAAGGAACACAAACAACTAGTTACCAAATCAGTCTCTAGGCTATGTTTTAAAATACCTTTCAGTGCACCTGAATGTCACCGAAGCTGGAAAAAAATAATAAATCAACCACCGCAACCTCACTTGAATAGTAAAGGACTGGCAGATGTGGAATCTGAATATTCAATAACTACTAAGCAGAAACAGTAAGTCTCTCAGTGTGGGTCGTTTTTTTGTTTGTGTTAATTATACTAATTAGAATTAGAACTTCCACCACTCCAATTTCCTGCAGCTGTGTGGTGCTAGCTGCTATTGTCAGCACTTACAGAAAATACTCCAACAGAGGGCACCAAGAAAATTACTTACAATCTGAACACCCACACAATCCTGTCACATTGGAAAGACTGCAGACAGCATAACTAATAAAGTTATTGTGCTATTTTGAAAGAATAATAGCATGTTTGAAGAGACCATATTAACCCTGTTGTAAAGTATTGATTGCACTCTGTAGTAAAGGAAATGAAACAACAAAGACATAGTGTTTTAATTCTTTCCCTGTTTGCTCTTGCTAGTTTTACTCTGTTTCAATTTACACCTATATTTGAGAACACAGAAAATGTATCACCTATGGTTCACAAAGACAGTTTTATTTTCATAGACACTCTTTCAGCAACTTGATGCTTTTAAGATTGTACTTCAATTCAAGCAAACGGTTGTGAATACGAAATAAATCCCTGTCTAAAACTGCCTGAATCTTGTTTGTCATTTTTATTTCTGTTAAAAAGGAAAAAAAAAAAATCAACAAAAATGTCAAAAGATGCCAATAGATTGGCTCCGGACATCTTGGTTTAGATGTTACCAAAAAAAAAAGTTATAATTATCATTTCAGTCTCTAAGGGAATGCTTTAATTCCATACCAGTGCATTGCAAATGAGCAAAACAAGTAGTGTGTCTTTTGTAACAATTTGCTTTTGTTTTGAAAGCACATCTGCATGTATGCATCTAACAACACAATGCCACTGTATAAAGCTGTTCTAGAAGCAGTTGAGGGAAACATTTGATTATAAGATTTAATATTTTCACAGTATTTAAAGCACTCATCCTCTGATCCAAATAATCAGATTCCGCTAATTCTACTAGATTCGTTTAAACTTGCTAAAAGCTATTTTCTTGTTCTGTGCTAGACTGTAAGTTTAAAGGCAAGAGGACAGCTGAATTAGCAGCTGAATGATGGACATTTCAAACATCATCTTTTATATACACCAATATATAAAAATCAGTTATCACTCTTTTCTATTGTAAATGAACATCATTTGTAATCATTCTCTGAGGTAATCTAGTATATATAAAATCACTTCACCTTTTTTTTTCCTCAAATGGTGCTTTTAAGAGCATGATTCCTGTAATTGCATTTCCTGCCTTTTCTATGAGAGTATTTGTAAAGACATTTGGCATCTCATCAGCAAAAACAGCAGATGGAGAAAGGCCTTCCTACGTGCTCTGTCAAGGGAATTGAAAGTTTAGGTGGGGTTTTAATAGACATCAAGGATTTAGTGACATGCCAAAGATTGCATGCCTTCACTGTACCTATTATTTGTGCCTTTCTCTTTAAATAGAAATGAAAACAATTACCGTGCAGAAAAGATTTAGCTTCTCTTTGAGAGGATCGTACCATATGGTATGGGGGATGTATAGCTGACAAAATGAATGTAAAAATGAAGTACATACTTCAGATGATGCTAGTTGAACTAAATTTATGTTTCAAATTTTAACTGAACTGATAGAAAAGTTTACAAATAGCAAAAAACTTCATGTGTTAATAGCAATTCAAATAAGACATAAAAATAGTTGTTACTGAGTTTGGCTTTATATAAAAATGGCCTTGGGGACCAAAGAACATTTCAACAGACAACTAAGTAAGCACTGTAATTATAAGAATTAAAATCAACAAAGTTTTTTCAAATAACAGTCTTGTTATCACATGATAGCACATAAAATCGCAAACAGAGCAAATATTTTTCTTGGTTACTGAGAAAAGAGATTTTCCTGATAAGACATGATGTTCATAGATGACGCATGAAGATATTTGTACTGGCCATTCAAGGAGGAGGAAACACCCCTTTTGGTAGGAGAGCAAACTCAGAGACTGTATCTTGCATATTTCTCAGGGAGCCGTTAAAAAAAGCTGCATCCAATGAGTTAAACCCTCAGCAAACTTACCAAAAAATCCCAGGCTATCCTGAATTTACACTTTTTGTGAGTAACTAACTGTGCTCCCAGAAAGCTCCTTAATGTTCTCAAAATCCTACAGCACATGAAAGCAGCATCAAAATTCTCCATCAGGCATAGATGTGAAATGTTTGGGCTTGGGCAGATTCTATAGCTGGATAGGAAGATTTTGTAAAGGACCTTCAACAGCCCAAACTCTTTCAATTTTTCACGGAATGAGTTCCCTCCTTGTCTCAGAGGACAGAGGGAATTGCTGTCATGCTCTAGACTTCAGTGTGGAAATACAGAAATACAGAAATAACAGAGTTGCATGTTAGATAGACCTTCGTCGACACGGAAAGAATATTCACATCCTTGCAGCAAATGTTATTTGTAGAAAATGAGAAAAAAGAAAAAAAAAAGACAAAATAAGATTTGGGGACTTTGAGGCTAGAATAGCACTGAAATATTAGTTACTGTGTTATAAAAGCACAGGGGAGTTGTACCAAGAACACTGCAGCTGCAGCAAGATCTCTTGAATCAGGTTTCAGACAGCTCAGTATCTGGGTGCACTGGGAAGAAACATGAGCTATTAATTGCAATATTAATCATATACTGCCACTGGAGTAGTGCAAGGTAGCACTTCACAAAGACCAAATGTCCCCTCAGTAATTTCTGCCACTGCTGAATTCCTTGCACCAGGACTCTACAGAACCTTATTTTTTTTTGCGGGGAAGGGGAAGTAAGGAAAAAAAAAAAAAAATTATATTTCATTTGGACTGCCTGGCCAAAATGCACCACAGTCATATAATCTTAAACTTACTTTCTGAGTATTGCTTTATGACTGAATGCCAGGCGCAGGACACAAAGAAAGATCCTGAGAAGCTTTTCTGGTCACCTTTCCTCTGCATGTTCTTTCCTGCCTTCTATGTCTCTCTGATCACAAGAGTACTCCTGCCTCAATCTCATCCTCTCCCTCCCTGTCTGCTGCCCTGAGACAGCTGTATGCCCAGCCAAAGCGTTCCTTTTCCTGTCCCCACTGCAGAATGATGGTTTAATTTTGGCTTTCTTGAAACAGGAATGTTTCAAGAACTAAGAAACTGATCATTACAACAAACTAAGAAACTGATCATTAACAATATCTCCTCATTTACATCTCCAGTGTACCACTTCCCAAAATGGTACTAAAGCATTTTATGATCTATAATCCTCCTAAACCGCATCTGTGAAAATCTCTTGCAATAATCAGTGTGCAAATAACCACTCATTCACTATGTTATTCACTGTCACATGCTCAGGCTGCTCCCCCAGCTATTTCCTCTGAGCTCATTTGATTTTAAAGCCAAGCAAAGACTCACAAAAAGCTCAAGGAGTGTCCCCATCAGTTTCAGGAAGCCACCAAAGCACTGAAATGAATGCAGTCAGCCCCATGTATCATCAGCTACGATCCCCTTCCCCAGTCCAACAAGTTCAAAATATAACCTTTCTTTCTTTTCCTTTCAAACAAGGGACACTGAGAGTAACTGGAAGATGCAGTGACTGGAAACAAGACGTTAAGGTGTTTATCTATGAAACATAGCTTAAATTCAGACCAGATCAGTCTTAATGAAAGTCGCTACCATGTGATGGCCGCTCAATGAAAGCTGATGTTCTCAGACACCCAGATCACAGAAACTGCCATCACAGTGGTCGGTAGCTTTGACAAGGAAAAAGGACTGCATAGCCTGGATAACTAAAATAACCTCTGGCATCCTGAATGTTTCCCTGGCCATGGAGATAGGGGCTGAAACACATTGGCAGGGTAGCACATGGAAAGTTGCATTTTTACTAGTTGTGCTGTATCTGTACTGGGGATAAACAGAGGGCTTTCAGTCTCCCAGGGCTGTCAATCTGTCATCTTCCACACACACAGAGAACAGGTTTTGCCTTTTAAAAGAAAGAACACTGTGAACAGAAACTCATCATTAATCAAGGCTTATTTCTCCACGTGAAAAACAAAAACCACAACCCAGAGTCAAGTCACCATCTCCACATTTGGAACTCTATTCCACTTCGCAAGCTGTGGATAAAGAATATAAAGTAAAATCAGAAAGTTTGTCCTTAGAGAAAGGAAAAAGAAACACTTAGGTCTCTGTGTGGGATATGCTGGTCTGTGGAAGTTGAATAAACCGGTACAATACACAATGCTATGACTCACAGTGCCGGATGGAAGAGCACTGTGTGCTATCCATCAAACATTTGCTTCAAGACAATCCTTAAAACTTTGAACACAGCAGGATGAGAAGATCACAAACCTCTCTGGAATCCGTGCATGCTGCTAGGCACTCTACCTGCCTTATAGCAACCGTGGTTATAAAAAACCATTCATGCGCTAACCTGAAATAAATTAATGAGGCTGCTTATAATTTATGACTGGATAGGTAGGCTTCCACTTTGTGGTCCCAAAGACTTGTTGGAGTACTCTTTGTTAGCATAAGCCAATAGAAAAACCTATCTTCTCCAGGTGTTAGAAATGCAGATTTCATTGTAAATGAGGAATGACTCAAATCCCTGACAGTTGATGATTAAAAAATTACAGTAAAAATAATTTTAACTTAAGTGCTTGCTAACAATATATTTTTAATTATTTTATTACTGTCAACTCCCTCTGAGATCTATAGTGTATAGATAAAACAATAATTAGTGTAGGCAAAAGCAAAGACTAATTTAGAGAGATATTGTCAAGAACAATTTTTGGAACTTAAAGCTTGACACATTTTCAAAATTAAGTTGATTAGTCATTGAAATCCATTATGAGACAAAGACTTAGACTCTTCAAAAATAAAGATTGAATGCCTTTTCAGACCTTTGATTCAGTTGAGTGTAAGTGTGGTCACTTAACAGAGGGTATTGTTGGATGACATAGCTACTGACCATGTTATACAGTAAGCCAACAAATGAACACTTCCAGTGGCCTTAAAAGCTAAATCTTGAAAACTAAACAATTTTTACGGTATACTTTGTATTTTTACTGGTTTGGTATTTTAATACATTTTCATACATAAGAAAACAATGAAACAACTTGACCTGGAGTGGTATAAAATGCATCATGTGAGCACATTGAAAAATACGGAGAGCATATACTCTCTAATCTCTCAGGTACAATAACTTGTAGATGTTACTTGTAACCTCAAATGTAAAACTGTAGGCAGAAGTGAGATTTTAAGCAGACTATACTCCTTATTAAATGAAATATTTAGCAATTTGGAATTAACAATTCTAATCATAAATGCCAGGCAAACACTTTTGAACTGCTACCATAGCTAATTACTCCAGTGGGAAAGGAAACAGCAGAAAGGGCATTTCAGCTGTGCAAGGACAGATTCTCCCTGAATCTATATTTCGTCCAAATAAAATCTGTAGTTAGACGGAGTTCATGTGAATCTTAACCCTTCATCTGTAGGAAATGCAGGGTTTCTGATAATTGCTGTCTTTTTCTATCTGCTGAATAAACCAGTGATTTTCTCCAAGACTAACGTAATTTATACTTACAGTTTTCTTCTTTCACTTCATCGTTGTCTATAATCTCCTCTGTGAAAATGGTTTAATGATATTGTTGTTTTAGTTGTGCTATCACTAGTGCTATCATTATAGAGGTGCCACATAGTGAGCTGTCATTAAGAGCTGGGACTCAGGTGGGCACTGTAAGAGGAGTAAACAACTAGCCACTGACTCTCATTGAGACACCAGAAATTAGACAAATGTGCCAAATTATTGTGAATAGGACCTGAAAAGTATTTTGGAATTTCCCAAAGACCAAAATCTTGCTGACTTAGAAAGCCTAAAGATCAGATCCACTAGAAGTTACTATGATGCACTTTTTTGGGTCAGATTCATGCTTACACTCTTCTTTGAGGTGTGTGAACCTGGAAGAGAACCCTTCCCTTCTTCTCTGGAGGATGAGCAGCCAAGAGGGGAAAGAAATGGACTTGAATGTGGAGAAAAACAGGCTGAGATCTTACAGATTGCCTCAGGTCTCCTGGGGCAGTTTTGACTTAGGAAGATAAGAAGTTAGACAAAGCCAAGCTCCAGGTGAAAAATGGCCAGTCCTTTAGAAAGGAATGCCACTTTGCAAACTGCATCAACACTACTCCTATCAGTACTGTAAGGAAGTGGGGTTCCTGTTTGTGTCCGAAATATCCCTCCTCAGAAGAGGTGGCTGTTCAAGAACAGGATGCAGAGTGGAACAATAAGACGTATCGATCCAGTCGCTGAACCTGGAGAAACTACCTTCTTGTAAGCTAAAGGAAGATCCATAAACACATCTAAATCTGTAAGCCAATATTGCTGAGAACCTGAGGACTGTGATTTTTTTGAGGGAAGTGGCATCTGGAAGGAGTTAGGCAGAACAAAGGATGTATGAGGACTTATTTACAGCACATAAAATGATGGTAATATAGTACAATATATTTTTTACAGCTGATGAAGGTTGGCATTGCATTTGCCATAAGTATTCTTAAGCTGCTCTTCTGTCCCCTACTCTGTCATCGTAGAGATAAAACAGAGAGTAATACAGCTCAGCTGAGTAAGCGATAACCCTGATAATAATCACCCCAGTACAGACAGAAAAAAAAGCAGCCAAGTTCATTATAAAAGCTGCCAGATTATTCTACATAAAATATAAAGACATTTTCCTTGGACCTGCATTAAAATGAAAAGAATTTCAGAATCCAGCGGAGATACGTTTTTAAAACTAAAATGAACAATTGGGCCAGGTAAAACATATTTTTTATTTCACATAAATGGCTGTGTGAACCTTCTTTTCAGAAAAGAGCAAATTCTATAACAAGTTTCCAGGTAAACCCCACTAATTCTGCTTTACATTTTTTTTTTACTTTTCAATGGTCTAGATTTTAATAAAATCATTATTAAATGTATTACAGTATCTTGTCTCAGACAGGATTGTCTTTCACAATGCTGTTTTCTCCAGCTTTTCTGATTGGTTCCTATAAACTTATTCTAGAGAAAGAAGAAATATTCCAGGTATTACACAGCTTAAACTGGATATAAGAAATGCAGATTTTAAATTTAGAACTAAAAAAAAGGGAAGAAAAGAAGAACAGAGTAACTTTACACACGGCTCCAACATCCTGACATACAGTAATTCAGAGTGAGTCACCTGCTATCCAGCAAAGTATGGTAATTCAACTGCCAATAAACTCGTCGGGCAGAAGTTAACCTGCTTTGGATAAGATATATACACACCTATTCTTAGAGTAGGTAACCTTTTCCATTTTAGTAGCTTATTTTAAAAACTGGGAATTGAAGAGAATACATAAAAGTGGAAATTCAGGGGTTTTTGGTAGATATCTGGAAGTCACACTGAATCCTTGGAGTTAAAGTAGATAGAACCGAGGCGGTAATATTCTAAGAGTAACTAGAAAACAGCTGTTGGACCCTAGAGACAAAGTCTTTATGAGTTTGTAAGATTTATCTGACGAGACTTTCCATTTTGGAACAGAAGTTTAGTAGCGGCTTGTGAAAGACTGTTCTAATAGAGAAAGCTTTTGTGGAATGACATGAGCAATCACTATACCAGACGTCAGTTATGACTTGTGAGTCTGCTGAGTATGTATTAATGTGGCTTGATTAATTTCCCTCAGGGATGAAATCTGCCTAAAACTATAGACAAGATGGCACCTATGAATTTTTAGCAATTGTTTCTGCGAAAGTGTCTTCAGAGCATTAACAATTCCTCGGTTTTATATGAGATTAAGAAATAATTCAATATCTTTGCCTCCGTTCTTTGAGAGGTCATATATCCCTACCCCAGCTGACAAATTTACATGGTAGGCTGAAGAAGAGAGGGCTATATTTCATTTAACATTTTTCCTTGCCCCATTGCAGGTAATACTGGAAAACCTCTGCCAGATGTGACCTTTCCTTTTCAGGTGGGCTGTCACTGATCAGCAGCATAGCCACAGGTGTGGAGCACATAGCTAGGCCCCAGTTTTGCCTTCAGTTGGTGATTAGTGAGAATGCAAAAAGAAATGAGAATATCGTGCTGGACTCGAAATGTCTCTAATCATATTCTTGTTCCCTTGAGTAGGGACTGGTTGATTGCAGATTCCAATTTTCCTTCCTGGCTATCATTAAAATTTGTGAAGGTATGGCTGAATCATACACTGGGCTTCTTGAGCCTCTTTCTTATTCAAATCATAGCCATCTCATGGTTAACAGCAAGAACCTGAATATATTCCTTTTTAATGGATAAATGTGCTTGAGGAATGGGTAATGTTTTTTATATTGTCACTTGTGCTTGTTTATGCTCAGGGTTGTTTTCTTTAGATCATTTTATATTCAGGCAGACTCCTCAGCTACCCTTGTATGTACCAATTTCTAATTAACAAGAAGAGGCGGAAACATGTAAGAATTTGGATCTCGTAAAAGTTTTGAATACACCACTGTAACACCAACAATTATTACAGGGAGAGTAATTGTTCTCCTCCAAGCCAAGCCTAGCTTTCCTTAATTTCAGTTAACAGGTTTTGCAGTAATCCATATTGGACACCTATGCCTGAATAAGTCATACAAAGTCACTACCAATCCTGACAGACTTGCTAAACACTACAGAGCTCTCTGTTACTTAAAAGTAATATTTGATTTATAAGCTTTATTTATTTCACTTCAAGGTTTTCTCAAATAGGTCTTCTTTCAGATAAGAGTTCAGCAATGTCTGATATTGAGGATCTAATGGTAATCTCAAGAACGTTACTACCATTAAGGGAGTGAAGACTGAATTCTCAATTTATTGTACATCTAAATAATTAATCTGCCTCCGAGGCTCCTTAATAAACTGATCACTGGATGTAGCACAACTGGACGTAACAGCACTGTGAAAGGTCTTGAGGCTATGGACAACTTGCATGTCATTACTCTCCCTAGATGAATCACACCATTCAGATGAAGCTGTCGAATTTTTTGTCGGTAATGGGGCCAGGGTTTGACATTTACAAATGCATTTCTGATGTCTGTTTTGTATGAGATGTCTCCTCTGTGACCTCCAAATCACTTAATCCTTGTAAAAAAAAACTTAGGAAAGAGATACTTAAGTGTTTCCAGGCCTATCACTTGACAATGTTTCACAAACTGCGTAGTCTTTCAAGGTTCTCAAGGAGGAAATTACGCAGCTCTGCATTTCTTTTTATGTACAAAATATCACCATGTTGCTTGTGCCAATCACAACATGCGAAGACTGGGTAAAAGCTGGCTGAAAAGTGCAATGTTATTTTGGATCACATCGATTTTATTTTCAGTTTGTTTCTTTCATCCATTAACTTTTTACAAACATTCTACTCACTGAATTTTAAATGTGCATGTTTCCCCAGTTAAGCCACAAATATATGCAGGTTTACCTAATAAGGGAAGAGAAGCAATGCCATGTGATTTATCCTACTGATCACAGCCAACTATTTCACCCCAAAAGCCGCTGCTAAAATGATCTCGCTAGATGGCCCTCCTATATATTATCCTTTTACATTCATTTTTCTATCAGCTTCTAGGTTTCACTGCACCAGATTAACACCTGCAAGACCTCATCCAACTCAACTGTTCTCTACTGTTGGATATCTTTGTCTGCTGTACTTCAGTGGCAACACAGGCCCTAAGGCCATCTGTCCATTTTTCTCCCAATTTTTTATGCATCTTTGAAGGGCATGTTGAGTGCCCTTGCGAAGCTGTTCCAAAACCTGAATGAATACCTTCCACTGAGTTCAAGCTCAGCTTTAGTGTTGAGGACTTTAAAGCTCTATACGCTTTCAAACCATCGCAAGCAGCAGGTACAGGTACAACAACCAAAAAAGGATTGGCTAATCAGTACAGAAATGCAACATAGCTCTGCAAGTCCTCAGAAATTTTTTAAGTCTTGTTGGTATCTTCCCCAATGGCACAAAAAGATGTTTCCTCCTATCTTTCTAGTGAGGAATATGAGCACAAAACTGTGATGAATGACAGGGGGGTAGAAGATGACTAGTAAAAGGCTTCTAGGCAATGCGGAAAGATATATTTGCTTAAACCCATACATACAGAAAATGTTTTACAAGAACTTGTTTAAAAGTAAACAGTTCTAAGGAGTTAAATGCATTCATAATTACCAATAGACATACTGGGCTTCACCTACTAGCTGCCTCCCAAAGACCAGCTCTTGATGTCCCTTGCTTTAGCCAAATAGCGTCTTACAGAACAAGACTCTTAAAATACGCTTTTACAGAACGGTTTCTTTGACTTTTAGACAAACTCGGAGACCATTTTCTTTCTGGGCTGGACCCTGACATAAGGAATGTACAGTACAATGTAATTTTGAAAGGATGGAATTCAGTAAAACAATTTATTTCAGAACAAGGCCATGCCTAACTCCTTCTTGAAGGCTATTCCCATGCTGTATTTCAGTTGTCAACTATTCTGTCTGCTCAAAGGAAAAATAAGACAGGATTTGGTCAATAACAGGGAATGTGCTCTTTTAAAAAAAAATAAAAAAATCACAAGCTATTTTATCAAATCTGCAGAAATGACAAGCTGACCAAAGTAATATCCCATCTCTGGCTAAAGAACGGGAAGTTCTAGCTTGAATGGGTGATATTGCTGAGAATGGTGGTCAAGTGAGAACAGGAGGCTCAGAATTGGAAATGCGACACAGCTCTCTGTCGTCACAAGAACCTGTCATTAGCTCTGATGACAAGGGGGCTGGAGAATGTGGAGCAAGAGCTGCAGAGGTGCCCCTGGGGACCAGCAGTCACAGAGCAGTTCCTCGGTTGCATGCTTTGTTCCTACTGTATACAGGTAGCTGGGTAAACACGGGGTGTTCATGTTTGGAAGCTATTATCCTAGTCCACCTATGCACCCATGATATGCAGCAGTGAAACCCCACCCTTTAGAGACTCTCCACCTGCCCTGTATTTGCATCCAAAAAGCGGCTGCATGAGGGACGGCACCTCGAAGGCACCAGCAAGACTCAGCATTGTCTCCCTCTCTCCAGTCCACATGTCCACAATTTATTACAAAAAGAGCACTGGCCACTGGTTCTCCGTGGAATTAGTATATTCTAAAAAAGCCTCCGTGAGCAGAAAGCAATATTTAATTGAAGTTTGCAGTGCATTTTAATGAGATTTTTTTTTCCCTAGAAGTCAAAATACAATGAAGATCCTACTATGGACATTAGTGGACAACACCAAGAAAACTCGAGTAAATACAATTCTCAATTTTCTCTAGGATCTCCAAGCTTGAAGAGCCAGACCTTCAAGGCTTCGGATCTTGCTAAGGCTCATAAAATAAGTGAGCATATTTTCACAAAGAAAGCAAAAGTGCAGAGGGGTAGAAAGTTGTGTGGGAGCAGCAGGATAATGAGAATCCTTGACTATGTGATCTTTTGGCTAGAAAAGTTTCATTTCAGTCTCTTGAAATCCTCTCGCACTCTAGGAGAATGGTTAAAAGTTGTTGAAAAAAAATAAAGAAGGAAGAGGGAAATATTTTCACTGGTTAGGAATATGTATTTTGCTATAATGTAACTATATTTCTCATACCATTCAAATACTATGGGAAAATACCACACTAGATATGAATTCTATCATACAGCATTGTAATATTGCTAATTTAAGATATTTTACTGTGAGAAGATATATTATGTTAGACATCTGTCAGTCATTATGAACAAAATTAAATGATAACCTGTGTTAAAAAAAAATGTTATGATGGGCTTAGCAACACCCAAAAGTATAATGGGAAAGTTTTAACAGGGAATGCAAAGAGGGTAGAGGCATCTAGTAGAGTTTCAGAACCAAACTTTCTGGAATTTGACAGAGATTTATTTGACGCTGTATTTAGAAGTTGTAATTATCAGGATAAAGGCTGTACCTTCCTTATGTTCCAAATACCCCTTGGGCTCGAGGGAAAAACGTTACTGTGGGGGTCTCTCCATCTTTCTGCTGTTGTATTTGGCTTACATTTAGCATACGAGTTGTTAGCTTGGACAGATTTTAAAAGATGTGCAAGTGGTAATATAAATATGCTTTGCTCTTAATTGAAAATGCAAAAGACTGTAAAACATTTAGAGCTCTAAAAATGTAAAAGCTGGAACAAAAATAAATCCATTCATGTCATATAACATAAAAATGATCTCAAACCTGATGTGTAAGTTTAAGTACTTGTCAGGACGCCAAGTACAGCAGGAGGACACACAGAGTGAAGTACACATAAGGGTTCAACAGATGCATACCTGGAAGAAAAGTGGGGTCGTGTGTGTATCTCACCTATACCTCTCAAGCTCAAACTCTCCAGTCAAGGAAAGAAGAGCTTTGTTGCTTTTTAATAGGAATGTGAGTAATGAGAAAGAAATCCCAAGAAACTCCCACTGGAATACGCAGAAACTAAAGTAGGGTGGCCATATGTCGGTTGGGACCCACCACCTGACAGCAGTGAAATGGAGCAGTGACCGGTGATGCACATCAACCACCACGTAACAACCTCTCTTCAGTGTCTGGCTGTGGCAATGTGGAGTGCTGATCTCCAGAGATACCTGGGAGACTGCCACAGCGGGTTAAGGAGAAGCAGGTATTAGCTCTCCTCCCCCTTGCCCTCCCGAACCGGTCGCAAGTTACCTGGCTTGAAGCCATTTTCACAGCGTTGGCTCTATAGCTCCCTGCATAAAGGATGGCACCAGATACCCATGTACTCCCCCTCCCCCTATACCGAGATGAATTGGTACGTCTTTTTCATTAAAAATTTCCACGTAACAACAGAAATTGTGACATAGCCTAGCGCATCAGAAGCCAGGCTGGCACACTACTTTCCTTCACCTTGCTGAGAAGAATTTCCCATGTTTACTTGGACCCAGTAAGTGGCCCATCCTTCCTGAAATCCTGGGTGTCATGAGAACTGCCTCACCCAGCTCCCATCCTTCTCGAAGCTCAAACAAAGAGCCAGTGTTCGCTGAAGCACATCATTTTATAGTTTGCAGTAAGCATGCAAGTTGGTTTGCAGCCACCCCACCCAAATGACGTACAGGGGTTTCCAGGTGTACAGCATTTTAGTGTTGGGTTGTTTTGGTTTTTAGTTGGGGGTTTTTATGGATTTGGGTTTTTTTTTTTTTTTGGTGTATGAAGTACATATTAGTTTGTATAACAAAGCAAACTGTTGTATTCCTTTTCTTTTTTTTTTTTTTTCTCCTATGAAACCATGAGGATTTGCGGGTTTTAGAGGCAAACCTATCAATTGCCAGACATTGGCTGGAAAGGATTTTGAATCACAGCAAACCTTTGATGAACCTGGGTTGAATTTCGAGTTTGCAATAAAACCTGTGAGTTTCCAGTGGTTTCAGGTTCTGGGGTAATCATTATACAAAATCTCTAATAACAAGTTGCCATGCAAAAAAGAAAAACTAATGAAAAACAGGTTAAAAAACGTGGAGGAAATTAGGCTTACTTAAACAGAAATTCCAGCACTGGTGCCTTTATCTGTTATTCCAAATGCTTCGTAGGGTCCTAAGCTCTGGAAGCGCAGGGACCCCCGGTGCTTTCCGAGACAGAGGAGGAGGCCTTTATTACCTGGCATACCTGGAGTCTGGATCTGGCGAGAAGATCCTGCTTCACAACCCGCGGGTGTCGGAGTCGTTCAGCTGCGTACGGAGCTGTTTGAAAGGTCGCTTATTTACTACATGTGGAAGCGACAGCGTTAATGGCAATACCGTTTATTACAATTTCATTTCCGATCAATGAGACTTCACTGGCATTACGAGCCAGGCAAGTGCTGCCAAGGGGGGTGGGGGGGTGTAAAGAAAAAAAAACCCAAACAAGCGGGAGCCCTGGCTCGAAGACACAGCCGGGCTGTTCGACGCACGGCGACAACGCCAGGCTCCCCACCCCGGCCACAACGCCTTTGGGAAAGCAGGAGCCGCCCGCGAATCGCACCCGGGGCGGCGGGACTTCTCCCACGGCAAACAGCGCCCGCCGCCCCCCGGCCGTGCTCCCTGCCCCGACCTCCCCCCCCCCTCCCCGCCAGCTCAGCCGGCGCCGCCTTCTCCCTTTTGCCCCTCTTCGCCCCCTCCGGTGGCGGCAGGTCGCGTCCCCCCCCTACCCCGGACAGAGGGTTGCGAGCCGAGGAGCCGCGCTGAGCCCGGCTGTGCCGTGCCGTGGAGCCGCGCTGAGCCCGGCTGTGCCGTGCCGTGCTGTGCCGTGCCGGAGGGAGCGGAGCGGAGCGGAGCAGCGCCGAGCCGAGCCGAGCCGAGCCGAGCCGAGCCGAG